>OX063288.1:14305146-14385146 GCA_944039245.1 Nebria salina
AATATAAGATTTAATACTTCTCACGTCTACGAGCGGAGGTAATGTCTATATAATTGTCCCCCGGCAGTAGTTGATCTACTCGCCACGGCATGTCTGCGCTGATCCACAGACAAGTATACAGGGACGAATAACGTAATGCAACGTTTAATATTGTAGTGCTACCTCCGCACTAAAGGTGGCTACCATCAAAAATTCAAACGCTATTACACGACTAACTAACATCATACATGTTCAACAATTTCGATAAGAAATATGATCTTATATTGAATGGGTCGTGTATTTTTGCTGTTTGTTTTCATTTATATACAATTGCGGATATATCTAGCGAACGATATTTTTGTCATGTTAATCAAAATTTAAATTTCTTAAAAATTTATTTAAAATATCAGTGCATGAGTTTTTTCAATTCTAACTTACTAATTAACATGCGTATAAGAAAGTCCAGTGACAGACACGTCAGCTTTTTTTAGAAAATTGTGCAACGGGTCCAATTTTATTGCTATGTTTGGCACATATTATGGTAAAAATGTATCTTGCCTAGAAACTGTCTTACATTTTTCATCGTCTTTGGAATTGGAATGTTTTTTATAGAAATCAAGTTGTCCTGCAATGGCTTTACACAATTATTTTGTATATGACCCAAGTATTTTACTGAGTCAGCTGCAAATGTGTATTTTACAAATTTCAACCTGAATCCTTTATTTTTGATAGCTTGAAATAGTTGTGTTAAATGCCTGATATGTTACGAGAATGATTTTGAAAAATGAGTATGTCATCTATGTAGCTTACTGTGAAGTCTGCAAGATTGTGTTTTCTTATTATGTTACATATTATTCTTTGGAAAATCGCTGGCGATGTTTTAAGTCCAAATGGCAAACAAGTCCACTGAAAATGTCCCTCTTGTGTGACGAATCCGGTTTTGTGTCTGTCCGACATGCGAAGAGGAATTGACCAAAATGCCGAATTTATGTCCAATGTTGAGAAAAATTTAGAGATTCTCGTCTTCACCATTAGATCCTCTATGAGTAGGAATGGTTGTGATTGAGGCACAACAATTTTATTCAGGTCTCGGAAATCAATACATAATCTTAATTTTGCATTTTCGTCTCATTTATAAGCTAATGTTACTGGGGCAGCGAAGGGGCTGTAAGATTCTTCTACTAGCTTTTTGTACAGTAACATTGCGATTTGTTTTTCAATTTCTTTTTTATCATCAATTGTGCATCGATACGGCCTCTTGCTACAATATTTTTCTTCTAATAAATCGATGTGTGCCTCATAATCTTTTACTGTCCCAATATCGTATTTATCTTTGGTAACGATGGACTTGTTTTCTATTATTAATTCATTTATTTTTGATAGCTAATCGCAATCCAAATGGTTTATATAAATTTCGAAGTTTTTTTCTTTAAAGTGCTCATAATAATTTAAAATCAAATTTTGTTTATAGATTATTGTTAACTGGTTTTGAATGTCTTTTTTCTATATCCTTAGAAATATTATCTTTTTTTATTGGCACTTTTTGACTAATTTGCAGGTTTTGAGATAAATAGAAACTTTTTATACAATCCAAGCCAATCAAAAAATCATAATCAAAATTATCATTGTCAATTACAAAATTATTAGTATCTTTTTCTATATCAATAATTTTTACATTGAATGCTACCATGCCACTTGATTTTTTAACGCACTTAATAGTTTTCAAATTAGTTCTGTTAGTACCAATTGATTTCTTATTTTTAATTTTTAATAATCTTGAGGTAATTAATGAGACATTTGAGCTTGAGTCGTAGACTCCAAAAACCTCAATAGTTTTATTCAATACTACTAACCCTATTTTTATTAATGGCGACACTAATAGTTTTTTTTTGATTTTCATTTTGTAGTTCACATTCTAACTCTGAGTTGTTGATAAATCTAATTTGATCATCTTTGTTTCCATGATTGTCCTTTGGTTTGAACCAACAAGTCGATTCTGAATGGTTCCTTTTTTGAGCTTTTCACAAATACTACATTTGTGTTTCTTCTCTGTGTCCAATCTTTGTTTGTTTTATAATTCAAGAATACTTTTTCATTTTGTTTGTTTACCAAGTGTTCATTCTTGTTCATCTAACTGAATAGATGAGTAGTTGAAGTCAATGATTCTTTATCGAGCCTGTTCATTATATTTTCTGGCAAGCCTAACACAATCAGGTTTATCAGTGTGTCATTGTTAATTGATTTATTATATTCTAATAATAATCTTTCTTTTTTTTTGTGGCATATTCTAATTTGAATTTAAATGCATATTTGATTTGAAATCAGCCTTTTTTTCTTTCTTTTCTTCGTTTTATAAGCTCCTTTGTATTATTAGGGTAATCAGCAACACAACTGAGTTTCTATAACTAATTAAAGTTTTATTATTTACACGTTCTAATTTGCATTATTAACACAAACTCTACCTAATTAAAGAAACGACATATAATGTCACTAATCACACGTGAATTTTTATGTACGCATATTTTTAAGCGGAGTCCGGTCGCCTACGTTCCGACCTACTATACCGACGCTCGTGAGAGCGCGGTAATATTTGAATAATAAAAATATAATTTCATGACATACAGTTCATCAGTTCCACCCAGACCGTTTCCACACTCCACATTAGATTATCTGACAACCAACCAAAATTCTCCAATGGAAGTAAGTGCAATTAAGCTTTCTTCCATATCTAAATAATCCATACTACAGTGCAATTGTAATGGTTTCTACAGCCATTACGAAGAATTAAAAGCTCTCAATGCCGAGCAGACTCCCTCTTGCATTTGCTTACAGGAAACCCATTTTCAAGACACCAGAGCTGTTTCTTTACGAGGTTTCCCAGTATTTCGTACAGATGTGATTACTGATCGCCAAGCTTATGGTGGAGTAGAGATTCTGGTTCGTGATAATGTGTATTGTGAAGCGATTGCTTTAAATTCCCAAGTGCAAGCTGTTGTTGTCCGTGTCTCTATTCTTTTTCTGGGCACTTAGTGTTTCATCTATCTTCCGCCAAACGATACCGTCGATGTGCGTGATTTTGTTGATAAATTGCCAGCTCTATTCATTCTTATGAGCGATTTCAACGCCCATAATCCTGTATGGCGATTAATAACTATTAATAAACACGGCAGACGTTTGAAAAAAATTATTCACCACAAGTACACATGTCATCTTAAATGATGGTAGCATGACAAATTTTTCTACTGTGTGGAGATCTTTCACTGCGATTGATCTAACGATCTGTTCTGCTATAGGTCCATTGTTTGAGTGGCATGTGCACTCGAACTTACATCAGAGTGATCACTTTTCGATCATTCTGAAAGTTTCACAGGACTCAGATTCTGATGCTAGTTGTCCACAATGAGCTTTAAAGGGAGCGTAATGGAATCTATTCACGGAGTTGGCTATGTTTGGTGAAAATTATTTCACTGCCGTGGACGATTATGTTCGGTATTTCACGGATACTTTCGATTATGCTGCACAAGCCAGTATTCCTCTAACACTTCTTCATTCTAAGAGAATACCCGTTCCCTGGTGGAACGAGGAGTGCAGAGTTCCTATCCATTAAAAGCGACGTATTTTTTACCATATGAGGCTACTACCGAGAAAATGATACATTATTTTCCAGCCAAGGCAAAAGCTAGAAGAAATGTACGGAAGATTAAGGGGTTCGTACTCTTTTGAACTTTCAAAAAATCGTTTTTTTTTTGGGCTTAAAAAATTCCTTGGGGTGTCTACTTTATTGTAAACTTTACCCCAAATCCACCAACAACTCTGTTAAAAAAATACAGGCCAATTAGTGGACCTGTGTCACAGCGGTCCGCATGCAGTCCAGAAACTTCAAACGCGATTATCTCGAAACCACTTTTTTCAAACTGGTGGGACATCTACCGTCGGAACAGCTTATACAATTTGATTGATTGTTCGTGTTCTGAGTTCCACCCATAATTATCTGTCAAGGTACATATTCGATTGGTTGAAAAATGGCTTTTTGGTGCACGCTTTTATCTCAATTTTTGGGAGCGAAAAACCAACTTTTATTTCCCCTATTGTTTATTTTTCAACATTTCTCAAAATTCCTATGTATTTTGACAGAAAATCTATCTAAGAACCGGAAATAATAATTTTTTTTGTTGTACCTTGACCTGGACCACGTAGAAATGTCCCACCAGTAAGCGCAGTTCGGGCTGCAGCGTCGCGCTGTACCTGGTGCAGCGGCTACGAGAGTGACTTATACATCGCAAAAAAATATATATTAATGACGAAATATCAATAAAGATTGCTGTGTTTTCCTTTTTCCAATCGGTTGTTATTTGTTCTTAAAAAAAATTCGCAAAAAACACCTTTTTTGAGTCTCAAAAGGGTACTAACCCCTTAATAAAGCGTCATGGCAGAAGTACATTTCTTCCATTACAAGCTCCACTCCAGTTTCAAAAGTATGGGAGAAGGTCAGAAAATTATCTGGCAGTTCAAAATCTAGTACTGTTTCTGGCCTAAAGATCAATGGCGATGCCGGTCTGATGTTGCTAATATAATAGCATCCACTTTCGCGGATACTTCAAGTTCGGATCACCTGCAAATCAATCTTGGAACGTCAATGTCTCAATTTTGTTGCTGCGGAAGATGAAATACACAATCGCTTTTCCAGCATGGATGAACTCGAAAGTGCGTTTTCAGATTTACACGACAGCGCTCCTACATCTGATTCTATTCACTACCAGATGCTTCGCTATTTGGATCCAGCTGGGAAGATTTTTTATCTCCAAATGTACAATCACATTTGGTTTTCCGGTATATGCCCAACGCCATGGCGTGAAGCGATTATTGTACCAATTCCAAAAGATAAAACACTAGCATCTAGCTATCGCCCAGTTTCGCTTACCGGTTGTGTCTGCAAGCTCCTGAAGCGCATGATCAACAGGCGTCTTGTTAGGCTTCTGGAATCAAACAACTTGTTCTATAACATCCAGTGCGGCATCCGCCGTTACCGTACCACTGCAGACTACCTAGGAAGACTTGAATCAACCATCCGCGATGCTTTTCTCAACAAGCAACATCTGGTAGCTGTGTTTTTTATATTGTCCAGCCGTATGACACTACTTGGCGTTTTGGTATTATGTTCACTTTACAATCCTGGCTCTTGAGAAGTAATCTACCTATATTTCTTGAAAGCTTTCTTTCCTTAAGGAAGTTTCAAGTTCGTCTCCAACATTTTCACTCAAGAAAACGGAATACCGAAAGGACCTAATCTGAATGTCACTTTGTTTGCCGAGGCCATCAACGGAGTTGCTAAGTGTGTGCCCACTTGTGCAAGGATACTTGTAGGTACATGATTTGTCGATTTTATGTAGTTTGCACAGTATGGCTTCCATAAAGCGTCAGCTGCAGTAACAATCAATCGTCTTCATACCTGGGGAACAGAGCAAGGTTTCACATTTTCTGCGGCTAAGACAGTGAAATCACCTATGCCAACGCCGTCACCTTCATTTATATTCTATTCTCAACGGAACCGATCTTCCATTTGTGGAAACTGTCCTGATTTCTTGGTCTTCTAATTGATAAGAAGCTTAACTGGCGTGCCCATCTTGTGGCTTGGAAAAAGAAATCTCAGCTTTCTCTAAATCTATGACGAGTTCTTACTTCTAAATTGTAGGGTGCCGATAAAATTTCTATGCTGCGCTTGTATCGGACTTTGATACGCTCCAAGCTAGGTAACGGCTGTATTTCTTACGCGTCTGCCAGACCATCCGTTATCAAAACCATTGATACGATACCATACCGGTATACGTCTTTCTACTGGTGCTTTCCGCACCAGTCCAATACTAAACAAACAATAAACTTCAACTAGAGACACTTCTATCAGCCCCTTACCTCCTTGGAAATTTTTTTAATACTAAAACCCATTCTATACCAACGTGAGTTTTTCTGAATCATTTTCAACTATCGGCAATGCATTCGCATTTACACCGATGGTTCAAAGAGTAACGACAGATTTGCATGTGCAATTATATCGGCAAGAAGTGCTTGTGAGTTTTGCCTTCACGAACTCTCGTCCGTGTACACGGAAGAACTTTATGCATGATACCAAGCTCTTCTCTATATTTGCAGACTTGCACGTCATTCTTTCGTTATTGTGTCGGACTCAATGAGTGCATTGAAAGCGATAGATTCTTTGTACCCTAAACATCTTCTCTTGTAGCAGATACAAGCAACCTTGATGAGGCTATTGTCACAAGGGTCTATCTTGAACTTTACTAGGTTACCGAGTTAAATTGGTATTCGCGGGAATGAAGGAGCTGATGCAGCAGCTAAACGAACTTTGTCCAAGGCTACTATTGTTTATGATCGGGTGCTTGCTGGTAACCTCAAGGGTCATTTCAAGCATCTGATCATATAAAAGTGACAAAAATTGTTGAGGCAAATTGGTCCAAATAAACGTAAATTTGTTAAGATAAATGTTAAGCCATGGGATTTTTCCCATAGGGCATCCTAAAATGAAAAGGTCACTGTGGCGAGACTCCGGATAGGGCACACCTGATGGACGCGAGTCCATCTTCTGCGCCGTGAGGAGGCGCCGATGTGCGAAATGTATGACACTGCTTTAAGAGTGATGCACCTTTTGTTGGAAAGTTTACCGAGCAGCGAAACAGGGCGGGTCTGTCACTGTCGTCCTGTTTCTTAGGTATACAGATCTATTTGCCTTCATTTTAAAGTGCTAGTTTTATCTATAATTTTATTTATATTTGCATATATTTTAGCTCTCTTCAATAATTTTCTACAATATATTTTATAAGATTTTATACATTTATTAGTGAATCAAATATAAACGAGCCGTTTGTTTTTATTTCTATTTATTTGTAGGAAGCATCTACTTTTCTACAAATTATTTTGCTACATAATCTCTTCCTTTTATGACACATTTTTCCCAACGTTTTGGTAATTTTTTCATTCCATTTTCGTAGAAAGAAGTTAGATGAGTATCTAACCAGTTGCGCACGAATATTTCCACTTGATCATTGGTCTCAAATCGCTTGCCTCAAAGTGCTTTTTTAAGAGGTCCAAACAAGTAAAACTCGCATGGTGATAAGTCTGGGCTGTAAGGTGGATGATCAAGTGCTTTCCAGTGCATTTCCACCAGTTTCTGCTGCGTTATAGCTGCTGTGTGGGGCCTGGCGTTGTCGTGGAGAATCAACACATCCCGGATGGGACAATTTCGTCTTTTGCGTCGATACTGAAGCCTAACTTGATCCAAGAGACCGCAGTAGTAGGTTGCGTTAATGGTCCGACGTCCGTGTAAGAAGTCCACCAGTATGATCCCCCTCCAGTCCCAAAAAACCGTGGCCAACACTTGCCCCGCAGACAATCAAGTTTCGGCATTCACGGGGTTTCCTTCACCTTTATTTCTCAACTCCATGCTTACTGGCTTTGATTGTGACAATATTATGCAAAACGTCTCCTTCTTCTTCAAAACGAGTTTAAAGCAATTGAGAAATGCGAACTCGTGCAGCTTTTTGAACATCATTCAATAACTTTGGAACCCAACGAGATGAGATTTTTCTGAAGCCCATCTGCTTTCTGATGATTGATTGGACACTTCCATAGCTGACACCAAGTTCATCCGAAATTTGAAGCACCGTGAGACGTCGATTACCTTCGATATGCTCATTAACACGTTCAATGTTTTCATTAGTCGTACTGGTGCGAGGACGACGGCGATGAGCTTGATTCGCAACACGTTCCCGGTCTTGCTTGAATTCCTTGCATCAAACCTTTACTCTTGGCCATGACAGAGTGGCTACCTTGAATTAGGCATGCAGTCTGCGGTAAATTTTGGCTGGTTTTACATTTTCACAGACAAAAAACTTTAGAATTATACGTTGCTCAATAGAGACAGGCACACTCCTCTCACTCATAGTAAGGGCTACTAAATAAAGCGCAAGACAAGCAGGCTGATGTGGTTCTCTCACTCTAGACATCCCCACCTAACGACTTTAACTGCCCAAATACATACAAATAGCCATCCCAACGCCCAGATAATAAAGGCTCGTTCATATTTGATTCCCCACAATTTTTATCTTCTTTACTAATATTTTACTGATTTTATTTTTACAAATTTATTTTTACACTATATATATTAAAATTGTTCATTTATTTTCATTATATAGCTAATGGCGTAAATAGCCCTAGAGGCTAATACTCCTTTTACTTCTTATCCTACCTACCTACCTTCTCTCCTTTTTTAGGTATAATTAGAATTAGATTAGTCGTAATTTTTATTAGAACAATAAGATTATTACGTAGAATAGTTAGTTATGATATATGGCTTGTAATTGATAGCTATACTACATTTACGTGGTGTAAAAGTTATGTGGCGCATATACATGGTGGTCCATTTTAGGTTGCGTTTGTAAATATCTCGAAAACTACACATAGGATGAAAAATGTAAATAACACCAATATTTTCGAGGGGGACATCCACTGACACAAAAGTGGATCCCTCAATCTTTCTCCTGGAGGGTGGGGTGGGAGTAGCATTGAAATCTTAAATAGAAACCCCCATTTTTTATAACAGATTCAGATTTCACGTTTAAATTTTCACAGGTTTTGTTCGATTTTTTTTTTTTCGATTTGTCGTACCTTTCGAGATATTACACTGGCAAGTGGAAAATAAAAAGTACGTGCTTCATTTGACAAGAAACACCCAATAGCGCTACATTTAGAGAGTGGGGGCGAAAACATATCTTTCAAAGGAGAACTTTCATTGCAAATTCAGTTTCTTTCGTGAGTATATATATATATATATATATATATATATATATATATATATATATATATATATATATATATATATATATATATATATATATATATATATATATATATATATATATATATATATATACATATATATATATATATATATACATATATATATATATATATATATATATATATATATATATATATATATATACATATATATATATATATATATATATATATATATATATATATATATATATATATATATAAATATAGCTTATATTTTCTTATTTTATTTAACCTTCTAAAACTGTACGCCAATAGATGAAAGAGCAGCTTAAAGCTTCTAATAAAATATATTTCAAAAAATAAGATGACCCTTTTGATCTAAAAATATGGTGGTTGGACGAACAATGGTTTGTTTTTTCCTTTTTAAGGCGATGTTCCAAATTTTTTTTTTTTTAATCGATTTTTTTTTGTTCAATCATTTTATACAAAAACATTTCAAAATTATATAAAAAGAAGTTTAAGGTAAATTTCTAAACCGTTTCCAAGATATTTACATTTCCATAAGTAGTAACCGGGTACTAAATACACTAAAATTAAACTTTAAACACGTTTTTCTTGAAACTATATTTTTAAAAACGGTGTGCACTCTAGCCCAAAAAATAATTAAGCTATTGACTCAAATCTTTTTTTATTTTATTAATTAACTTATAATGCAGAACGCAAACCGACATTTTGACATAAATATACATTTGTTCCATTTTTAATCAATCCCAAAGGTCCAATTTTGTGTACAAAACATAGGACTTTTCTTAAAATCACTCTATTTTCTAGGTTTTTTTAATTTTTAACTTTTTTTGGTTTAGACATCCTGGACTGGCGTTATCGTGCACACCGCAAAACACCTCATCTCTGCGGCCTCTACTTTGTCACCTCCTATATAAGTATAAAAAAATAAAAATTGTATACTGCATGAATTATTTAATATTGTCAACAAAAATTTAATTTTCTATCTAATAAAATAAGAGAAAAAAACATTATTAAAAATAGTCATTTATTTGACCAAAAAATTGGAACATCGCCTTAAACAAGGTGTTCATATAGGAACACTAATTTAGTTTATTATTTAACAAAGCAGGCCTTTTTATATTGGTTTGCCAATTATTTCAAGTAAATTAGGTTCGCAATGTTTATTTACCTAAAGCAGGTAAATATTTTTCTTTTTGTTGTTCTGATCCATACATGTAAATGGCACCCATTGCTAACGAAGATTGCACGCTAAATGCTGATCTGTATCCACTATCAATTTTTTCTACTTCTCTTGTAAGCAGCCCATATGCTACATTTGATACTCCTGCACAACCATATCCTTTTATTGTACATCCTAGAGCACCTAGTTCTCCAATTTCACTTATAATATCACGGTGAAAAACTGAAAATAAAATTTCATATATTAGTATATGTGCTTTTAGTTTCACTACAATATTCATGGTATACGCTATGCGCTGATTCTCCAGAAAAAAATAAAAAATATGCATTGTTTATATAAAATCAGCAGACCAACATATTAATCTTTATTTATGTTGCGATGCGCTATTTGAACGGAAAATACTTCTAATGTCCCTTTTTTCTCATAAAATAGTAATTTATGCATTTAAAGTTAAAAATAACAATACATCCACACAAAAAATAATTTTAGAGTATACTATTCTACATATTAAATTTCCGTAACGGTGTAAAACAATTACTTTTATCACATAATTCATACTTCCCATAAATATAAAGCACATACTTTAAAATAAGAGAATTTTATTAATTTCACACATAGGAAAAGAAATTGTAAATTTATTTTTCCTCTAATCTAATGAACCTATGTGTAGTATACACTTATGATAAAAGAGTGCATAATTTACCTGAACTGTGTGCGGTATAAATTTTTGGGTTTACGCTTAGAGAACATATAGTTCTTACAAAGGTTCAAATAATTGTGCGGCCATTTAAAAACATATATATTTCCAGGACTCGATAGGGAATGGTGTATTCTTAAGAAAATCCGAAAATAATTATATCAGCAACATAACAAGTTTGTTTGTATATCTGTTAAACAATTGACAGGCACGGTTGATATGGTTTATGTAAAAATAATTATAATAAGAACCAATTTCAATAGCCATTTTCTTGTTTTCGGTACCTTATTTTTGAATATTTAGACACAACCACAGACAGACACAGATAGACACAGACAGACACAGACCGAAACAGACCGACACAGACCGACACAGACCGACACAGACAGACACAGACAGACACAGACAGACACAGACAGACACAGACAGACACAGACAGACACAGACAGACACAGACAGACACAGACAGACACAGACAGACACAGACAGACACAGACAGACACAGACAGACACAGACAGACACAGACAGACACAGACAGACACAGACAGACACAGACAGACACAGACAGACACAGACAGACACAGACAGACACAGACAGACACAGACAGACACAGACAGACACAGACAGACACAGACAGACACAGACAGACACAGACAGACACAGACAGACACAGACAGACACAGACAGACACAGACAGACACAGACAGACACAGACAGACACAGACAGACACAGACAGACACAGACAGACACAGACAGACACAGACAGACACAGACAGACACAGACAGACACAGACAGACACAGACAGACACAGACAGACACAGACAGACACAGACAGACACAGACAGACACAGACAGACACAGACAGACACAGACAGACACAGACAGACACAGACAGACACAGACAGACACAGACAGACACAGACAGACACAGACAGACACAGACAGACACAGACAGACACAGACAGACACAGACAGACACAGACAGACACAGACAGACACAGACAGACACAGACAGACACAGACAGACACAGACAGACACAGACAGACACAGACAGACACAGACAGACACAGACAGACACAGACAGACACAGACAGACACAGACAGACACAGACAGACACAGACAGACACAGACAGACACAGACAGACACAGACAGACACAGACAGACACAGACAGACACAGACAGACACAGACAGACACAGACAGACACAGACAGACACAGACAGACACAGACAGACACAGACAGACACAGACAGACACAGACAGACACAGACAGACACAGACAGACACAGACAGACACAGACAGACACAGACAGACACAGACAGACACAGACAGACACAGACAGACACAGACAGACACAGACAGACACAGACAGACACAGACAGACACAGACAGACACAGACAGACACAGACAGACACAGACAGACACAGACAGACACAGACAGACACAGACAGACACAGACAGACACAGACAGACACAGACAGACACAGACAGACACAGACAGACACAGACAGACACAGACAGACACAGACAGACACAGACAGACACAGACAGACACAGACAGACACAGACAGACACAGACAGACACAGACAGACACAGACAGACACAGACAGACACAGACAGACACAGACAGACACAGACAGACACAGACAGACACAGACAGACACAGACAGACACAGACAGACACAGACAGACACAGACAGACACAGACAGACACAGACAGACACAGACAGACACAGACAGACACAGACAGACACAGACAGACACAGACAGACACAGACAGACACAGACAGACACAGACAGACACAGACAGACACAGACAGACACAGACAGACACAGACAGACACAGACAGACACAGACAGACACAGACAGACACAGACAGACACAGACAGACACAGACAGACACAGACAGACACAGACAGACACAGACAGACACAGACAGACACAGACAGACACAGACAGACACAGACAGACACAGACAGACACAGACAGACACAGACAGACACAGACAGACACAGACAGACACAGACAGACACAGACAGACACAGACAGACACAGACAGACACAGACAGACACAGACAGACACAGACAGACACAGACAGACACAGACAGACACAGACAGACACAGACAGACACAGACAGACACAGACAGACACAGACAGACACAGACAGACACAGACAGACACAGACAGACACAGACAGACACAGACAGACACAGACAGACACAGACAGACACAGACAGACACAGACAGACACAGACAGACACAGACAGACACAGACAGACACAGACAGACACAGACAGACACAGACAGACACAGACAGACACAGACAGACACAGACAGACACAGACAGACACAGACAGACACAGACAGACACAGACAGACACAGACAGACACAGACAGACACAGACAGACACAGACAGACACAGACAGACACAGACAGACACAGACAGACACAGACAGACACAGACAGACACAGACAGACACAGACAGACACAGACAGACACAGACAGACACAGACAGACACAGACAGACACAGACAGACACAGACAGACACAGACAGACACAGACAGACACAGACAGACACAGACAGACACAGACAGACACAGACAGACACAAACAGACACAGACAGACACAGACAGACACAGACAGACACAGACAGACACAGACAGACACAGACAGACACAGACAGACACAGACAGACACAGACAGACACAGACAGACACAGTCAGACACAGACAGACACAGACAAACACAGACAGACACAGACAGACACAGGCAGACGCAGACACACATACACGCACACACACACACACACACACACTCACGCACACACAGATGGACTTCATTCCGTAAATAGTCGGAATTAATTCAGGGAAGGTCCGTTAAAATCTCGATACCGAAATTTTTCATGGTTACAATGCTTCCTCATACTGCGTATAAGAACGTAAAATAACGTCATGTTCTTAATTAATTTATTATTTAATATTATGAACTAATATTTTTTAGGATATTATTTTGCCTTTATTACAACTTTCAAACGATTGATCATGGAAGAAACTAGTTTGCTAGTTGCAGAATTTATTTTATTCCAATTTACTTGTCGAATTCTTTCTTCAACTGATTTGATGTTTTTGGTCCCCCTGCGGGTGGGTTTAGAATTCGCCCGCAGCACTTCTGCTAGTCGTAAGAGGCGACCAATGACCGAGGAAGATCTCTCGTAAAAATCACACAGTTCATTAATGAGCCAGTTTTCTGCGCACTTTTATTTCCTTTTCTTTTGCATCTCCACCCACGTCAGGAAAAAGAAGATGTTCCTGGTGGTTGAGCTAATGCAACACACCACTTTGGTTTACGATTTTTGCGAAACAGGCGGTCGGATACCATCCCTATCTTATCATCCGGCTTGCCGTTACGATCACAATACCGGTAAGGTAAGTCCCACGATCCTGGAGATAAGTTTTCAGACGTTGGAGTGGCTCGCAACGTTCTGGAGCTTATTGCCAGATGACGGGAACAATATCACCTGGTTAGCCTTGGCGATCACACCAACTTGTGTTGTGACGTCCCACATTGTGGCTACGTGTCGGGTGGGAAGCCCAGGAGATGAATCGTTCTATTTGTTCATGGCAACAAATACTAAAACCTTGGGACCCCTCTCCCAAAATGATTGCGTCCGTAATTGGGCGAGAGGGAACGAGCAGGCTGGTGGAGAACCTAAAGCGACTGTTTTGTTTGGCATGCCAATAGTAGTGGAGGCTCACAAATAGCTCAACACATGTCAGGGCAAAATATCTTGTTACGACCTGTTATTTGTTTAGATGGATGAGTGTAAGCGCGAACTGGCGAGTCAAGGCGTAGTGAATTATCGACAGCGAACAACAAAGGAGAGTGGCGAAATTAAGAATACCACATCTGTTGTTTTGACATTTGCACTGGACAAGCTTCCAGATAAGATTAAGGTTGGTTTGTACAGTTGTTCTGCGAGACCACTTTTGCCGAGTTCAATGCGTAGTTTTAAATGCCAAAAATTCGAGCACACTGCATCTAGTTGTGACGCACATGCTTTGTCCACGGTGCAGTGAGCAGGAACATTTAAGCGAGGAATGTAGGCGTCCCGCACGATTTGTCAATTGTACTGGTAATCATCCTTCTATCTTTTCTGATTGTCCTATTTCGACGTCCGGAAAAAATTAAAAACTCAGGCCAGTCCTGTATTGAGCCGTTCTTACACTACAATCGCTGTAACGCCCGCTATAAAAAAATCTATTGCCGTTTAAACTGATCACCATCCTTCCTCTAATATTTCAGCGACTCTTCTAAATTTGCTTTCTGTTGTTAAGAATACAATTTGTTAATCTAGTGTTACTCAAAATTTAAAATCTATTTCGAATCCAGATACCAAAATCAGAAGTCAATCTAAATCAAAAGTCAAACTAAAGATAATATTTTCACAACACTATGAAGGTACTATGAAGGTACGAGCAACAACAAGTGTTTCAAAGTCCTCCATCACTAAATTTGCTAGAAAGAAGTGATCCCATTCCTCGAGATCGTCTTCCCCAATAGAAGTAACTGCAATTGAGCTTTGTAGGCCAGACGGAGTTAATTCTTCCATATTTAAATAATGCATACTACATTGGAATTACAATGGTTTATACAGCCATCATAAAGAATTTAAAGCACATAATGTCGAGCAGACTCTCTCTTGCATTTCCTTACTGGAAACACATTTTTAAGACACCAGAACTGCTTCACTACGAGATTTCTCAGTATTTCGTACTAATGTGCCTACTGATGGCCAAGCTTCTGGTTCGCGAAAGTATGTACTGTGAGGAGATTGTTTTAAATTCTGAATTGCAAGAGGTCAGAAAAACATCTGGCCGATCAGAATCTAGCACTGTTTCAGGCCTAAAGATCAATGGCAATATCGGTCTGATGTTGCTATAATCTAGGATCCACTTGCGAAACTAGCTGATCAATCTTAGAACGTCAACGTCTCAATTTTGTTTCTGTGGGCGATGAAATATACAATCGTTCTTTCAGCGTGGGTGAACTTGTAAATCCTGATTCTATTCACTACCTGTTGCTTCGCCATATGAATCCAGCTGGGAAAATATTTCTTCTACAAATGTAACATTACATTTGGTTTTCCGTTATTTGCCGTTGCTGTTCGTGTAGCCATTTTTCTTTGTGTCAATTTGTGTTCTATCTATCTTCCGCCAAACGACAATGTCGATATGCGTGATATCGTTCATTTAATTGGTCAATTGCCTGCAACATTCATTCTTATGGGCGATTTCAACGCCCATAATCCTGAATGGGGATCAAGAACTATTGATCAACGCGGTAGACGTTTGAAACACCTATTTACCACAAGCACACATGTCATCTTAAATGATGGTGACACATTTTTCTGCTGCCCGGAGATCTTTCACTGCGATTAATCTAACGATCTGTTCTGCAGCAATAGGTCCATTGTTTGAGTGGTATGTGCACTCGGACTTATATCAAAGTGATCACATTTCGATCATTCTGAAAGTTTTGCAAGGCTTAGATTCTGATGCTCATTGTACAAAATGGGCTTCAAGCGAGCGGATTAGAATCCATTCTCGGAGCTGGTTGTAATTGGTGCAAATGTTTTCGTTGATGTGGACGAACATGTTCAGTATTTCAAGGATGCAATTAAATCTGCTGCACAAGAAAGTATTCCTCTAAAACCTAATTCATTCTAATAGAATACCCGTTTGCTGGTGGATCGAGGAGTGCAGGGCTGCTATCTATGAAAAACGACGTAATTTTAGTCATTTTAAGGCGATATCCTACCACCGAGAATATGATACACTACATCCAAGCCAAGGAAAAAGCTAGAAGAGTTGTTCGGAAGAATAAGGAAGCGTCATAGCAGAAATACATTTCTTCCATTACAAGCTCTACTCTAGGTTCAAAAGTATGAGAGAAGGTCAGAAAAATATCTGGCCGATCAAAATCTAGCACTGTTTCTGGCCTAAAGATCAATGGCAATGTCGGCCTTATGTTGCTAATATTATAGCATCTACTTTCGCGAATACTTCAAGTTTCGACCACTATCCAGCTGAGTTCCTCACCTGTAAATCAATCTAGGAACGTCAATGTCTCAATTTTGTTACTGCGGGTGATGAAATATACAATCGTTTTTTCAGCGTGGATTAAAAGTACGTTTTCAGATTCACACGACCGCTCCTGGATCTGATTCTATTCACTATCAGATGCTTCGCCATTTGGATCCATCTGGGAAAATATTTTATCTACAAATGAACAATCACATTTGGTTTTCCGGTAAATGCCCAACGCCATAGCGTGAAGCGATTATAGTACCAATCCCAATGCCTAGAAAAGATTAAACACTTCTATCTAGCTATAGTCCAGTTTTGCTTCCCAGTTGTGTTTGGTTTTTGGAGTCAAACAACCTGTTGGATAACATTTAATGCGGCTTCTGCCGTTACCGTTCCACTGCAGACCACCTGGTAAGACTTCAATCAACCATTCCCGATACTTTTCTCAACGAGCAACACATGGTAGCTGTGTTTTTTGATATTGTCCTGACCTACTACTACTACTTGGCGATTTAGTATTATGCACACTTTTAACTCCCAATATCTCTTTAATGCTTTATTTCTGCAAGGAAGTTTCAAGCTCGTGTGGGAAATGGACCTCTCCAATTATTTTACCGAGGAAAACAGAGTACCGCAAAGACCTATTCTGAGTGTCACGTTGTTGGCGAGGCCACCAACGGTGTTGCTCAGTGTATGCACTTCCATGTGCAAAGATCCTTGTACATAGATGATTTGGTGTTTTTCTGCAGTTCTCGCTGTTTGCAGTAGACAATCAATCGTCTTCATACCTGGGAAACAGCGCAAGGTTTCATATTTTCTGCGGCTAAAACAGAATGAATTTACTTCTGTCAACGCCGTCATCCTCTTTAAGGACCTATTTTATCTCTTAACGGTACTGATCTTCCATTTGTGGAAACTGTTCGCTTTCTTGGTTTTCTATTTGACAAGAAGCATAATTGGCGCGACCAACTTGTGGCATTGAAGGCAAAATGTCGGCTTTCTCTAAATCTGCTGTGAGTTTTAACTTCTAAATCGTAGAGTGCCAATAGAATGTCTATATTGCACCTGTATCAGGCTTTCATATGCTCCAAGCTGGTATACGGCTGTATCGCTTACGCGTCTACCAGGCCATCCGTTATCAAACCCATTGATATACTATACCGGTATTGGTCTTTATACTAGCGCATTCCGCTACAGGCTAATACCAAGTGTATTGTGCGAAGCTGGTGAACCATTTCTGTATGATCATTTCAAGCTTCTGACCATGAACTATGTGGCAGCTATGGAGTCAAAACCATATCACATGGTTTTTGATACTGTCATTGGTCAAAAATTTGCGGAGGTTTATGACAATAATATTCGTTCAGTGGTTTCCTTCACCATCAGATCTCGCAATATTATAAGAGAAGTTATTTTTGAGCTACTTTCTACTCCAGACATTTCTTTCAACCCCTTTCCTCTTTGGACATTTTCTCGTACGAAAACCAACTATGCTCTTTCAAAGTTAGATCGATCTGCTACTCCACCCATTCTATTCCAACGTGGGTTTTTCCGAATCATTGCCAATTATCAGACATGCATTCGCATTTACACTGATGGTGCAAAGAGTAACGACAGAGTTGCATGTAGGTTTCGATATCGTCCGTGTACACGGTTAAACTGTATGCACTATACCTAGCTCTTCTCTATATTTGCAGAATCGCACATGATTCTTTCGTAAGAGTATCGGACTTAATGAGTGCTTTGAAAGCAATTGATTTTTAGTACCCTAAACATCCTCTCTTGCAACAGATACAAGCGACCTTGATAACGCTAACGTCACAAGGGTCTATCATGCACTTTATATGGCTAACGAGTCATGTTGGTATTCGCGGGAATGAAGCAGCTGATGCAACAGCTAAATTAGGTTTGTCCAAGGCCAGTATTGATTATGATCGTGTGCTAGCTGATGACCTCAAGGGTCATTTCAAACATCTTCTCATAAATCAGTGGCAAGAAACGTGGAGTCAAATAGAATTCAATAAGCTTAAATGTTATCCAAATGTTATCCAAAACATGAAGCCATGGGATTCTTCCCATAGGGCATCCCGAAAGGAGGAGGTCGCTGTGCCGAGACTACGGACAGGGCATACCTAGTAGACGCATAGCCATCTTCTGCACCGTGAGAAGGTTCCAATGTGCGAAACGTGTGACACTGTTTTGACAGTGGCGCACGTTTTGTTGGAATATTCCCAGCCTATCGAGCAGCGAAACAGGGCGGGTCTGTCATTTCACCAGTCGGTGGCCCTTGGTGACCATTCAACTCTCATTGACTGAATCGTCCTGTTCCTCAAAAAAACAGGTCTATTTGCCTTTATTTAAAATTGCTAGTTTCATCTTCAATTTTATTATATATGTATATAGCACTCTTTAATAAAATTTTACAATGTCTTTTATTTTAGCAATTTTATTTTTACACAATATAAATTTAAATGTTGATTTATTTCCTTTTATAGTTAATGGCGTGAATAGCCTTAGAGACTTAACGCCTTTTAATTTTAATCCTACCAATTTTGATGTTTTTGGATTTAGAAATACAACTTAGCCCAATGATGTTAAATTAGAATCCGATCTGGAAAATTTTGGGGTGTTATTTGCTGTCTAGATCAACCATTATTTAACAATGACTGACGTGTCATGTTATATATTGAATAGTTGTGCGCGACGCAAATAATAGTTTTTTGATATTACGTTGCAATTTACCCTCATGAGCATATTTAACAATAAATAATCTTATGGAAATGTTAATTTCTTTCCATTTATGAACTAGCCAAATCAAATCATTTTTTAATCTAGACCTTAAACGACGACTTCATATTAGGTATATACCCGACAAACATTGTAAAATACTGCACAAAAAAATTATAAAAAAAATTACATGATCCAATATATTCTAAAATTATGATTTTGAACTGGACTGGGGCCACTTTTTATTAAACAACCTTTCATCTATCATCTAAACTATACGAATATATGCGAAATAGTGAATCGCTGATATTTTGGAAGAACAATTCAGTAGTGCCTCAAACATGCTGTTAATCCATACATATATATACGAAAAATATTAATTTATCATATTTGTATTTTAAATTATATTGTTAACTTGAGAGAAATAGAAATTGCCTATTAAGAATAATTATCCTCAACCAGAGGGTTCCACAGAACCTTTAGATATCCAGAACAATTTATGTGGGTACTGCTTGGGTAGTCCGAAATTAATTTAGTTGTGAGTCACTAATCAGCCATCCAATCCTTAAACCAAATAAAGATCCGCACTCACCCACAAGTTACCGCCCCATAAGCCTGTTAAATACCCTATCCAAGCTAACCGAAAAAGTCATACTATCCCGGGTCGACGATATCGACAAAGGACAAAAACTCGCCCCTGATCACCAGTTTGGCTTCCGAGCCAGACATTGCACGTTGCAGCAGGTGTGCAGGATTGCAACCGATATCGCGACCCAATTCAATAAAAATAAGGTCACGGTCATGACCCTACTGGACATAGAAAAAGCCTTCGATACGGTCTGGACAGTAGGGCTCGTGGCAAAACTTATTTCCTTCCGATTCCCTCCCACACTAACCAAACTTATTTATTCCTACCTTACAAACCGATCCTTCACAACCAAAATTAATTGTTCACATTCAACCCCTAAACCTATAGTAGCAGGAATTCCACAAGGCAGCGTCCTTGTTCCTAAACTTTTTAATCTATTCATCAGTGACATCCCCACATTCCCAAACACGCACACAGCACAATACGCAGACGACACAGCCATATATACACACTCCTTTAGCGCCCAAGTAGCCACAAAACAAACACAAATACATATAAACATACTGGAGCGCTACTGGAACAAATGGAAAATACACATAAACACTAACAAAACCGAAACCATAGTCTTTACACGTAAATTCACACACAACAAAATAATCACACCACTAGAAATACACAAACAAAAAATTACACCCACTAACTGCGTAAAATACCTTGGAATACACTTATACAAAACACTAAGACACCATCAACACATCAAACACACACTATCAAAAGCACGCGCCGTCATTCGCAACCTCTACCCTTTACTTGTCAAAAACAGCTCCCTCACATTAAAAAACAAATTACTCATATATACATCAATCATTCGCCCCATCATCATGTATGCAGCCCCAGTCTGGTGCAACGCGCCGACCACCACTACACTACCACTGCAACGCCTTCAAAATAAATGTTTAAGACTGGCGACCAACTCTGGACGTTACACCCGAATTACACAACTACACGAAGACACTAACATACCATACATTACAGATAACATACAAGAAACATCACAAAAATTTTACAAAAATACACAATATAATTCAAACACACTCATAAAAAACATAACACAAATCCGCGACAACAACACTACAGGTAAACTCAAACACAAGTTACCCTATCAAAACTTACCCATATTTCTAGAGGGGTTTCATGACCAGAACACATAACACTAACACGCACAACAACACTGTACACTACTAACACACACGCACACTACACAACACAAAACAAAACATATTCTCATACACAAAAATGTACATCCATCACCAACAAACATGTAAATATTTTAAATTAGTTAAGTAAGTTTGTAAGTTTTAACAAAAATATTGTTTTCAATTTATTAAATGGGTTTTTTGGCACCTCCTTTCCCACCAAATACAATCCTAACACGCAATGTACAACAAAAATTTATAACAAAAACAGTCACACAATGTTCAAGCGCACAACGCAATAACACACATACACAGATATACACTCCCATTGTGAGTAGGAGCTCTGACAAAACCAACCATGTTGTCCACACATTAGTATATAAGTGTTATTGTAATTAAAATAAAAATAAATAAAGAAAGTTGAAAATGAAAAATGATGCCCGGCAAGCGGGAGACCTGGGTTCGATTCCCGGCGAAGCAACACAATTTTAACTTTCAAAAATAATTATATATATATATATATATATATATATATATATATATATATATAAACCGCAAGGTCAATGGCGCAGTGGAGAACACTGCGCCTATTATAGTTTCTTTTTCTTAGCATAAGTTGCCAGCTAAAATACGGGTAGCCATGTAGAATTGACCTTCAGGCCTTACATCCTCAATCCGATGCGATGCTTTAATTGCCAAAAGTTTGGGCACAATTCAGACGAGTAAGGACACTAAAATCTGTATCTGTGGTAAAGCATCCCACGAGGAACAGCGCTGTACCGATCTGGTAAAGTGCGTTAATTGTGGAGAAGGTCACCTGGCTTTGGATAAGAGTTGCCTTAAATTTAAAGAAGAGTATGCCATCATGAAACACAAAACTCTAAACAATTGTAGTTTTTCTGAAGCTAGAGCTTTTGTACGTCAGAACTCTGCAGTTCAAACACTGGGCTTTGCCAAGGTTGCTGCAGTTAAACCTGCTACTTCTGCTGCCCCTGTTAACTACATTGCTGCTCTTCTTTTACCAGAAATAAAAAAAAATATTATGGAGGTGATCTCCACTAATATGGGCGCCATCATTAGCGCTGTTCTTTCTAATACCTGTAAAACAAGCAGTAACACTGCAAAATCGTCTTCCCATATCGTGCCACTACCTATTATTCCAGGTACATCCCAATCTCAAAATAACGTGCTTTCTTCTAATGTAATGCCATCTCCTGCTCCTGTTCTGTCAGAGCAGGCTACAAATGTTTCTTTCTCCGACTAAGAGTCACGCGCTATGTCGATTGACAATGAGACGGTTAAAAATGCTCGTAAACCCAAAGATAGGCGAGAGTGGCCTAAGGGCAGACCGAGGATCCCGAAACCGCAACACGTTTCGGGTTTGCCTTTAAAGTCAGCCTTCTCCTACTGACTTTTACTTTTCTATTTTCTCTTCATTCGTTATGTCAAATTCGTTCATCATCCAATAGAACTGCAATGGAAACGTCAACTACCTAGCTGAGTTTAAACTGTTTATTTCTGAACATAACCCGAGAGTAGTTTGCATCCCAGAGTGTCACTTAAAACCTCTTGATTCATTTAACTTGCGGGGATATAATACCTTCCGCAAAGACGTTGATCCTATTGGTCATGTCCATGGTGGCGTTGCAATTTTCCTAGAGTCTTCTGTCCCTTTTAAAGACTGCAACATTAGGACTAGGCTACAGGCAGTAGCATGCCAAGTATTCTCTCCTCGTAAGATCACAATTTGCAACGTCTACTTTCCAGACTGCAACTGGAACTTAAATGACCTTGAGGATTTGGTACGACAACTTCCAACTCCTTTTATTCTTGTTGGCGACTTCAAATCTCACAACATACTCTGGGGTTCTGTTAGCACAGATGCCCGTGGTCGATTTGTCGAAAGCTTTTGGACAACAATGATGTCACACTTCTCAATACTGGCTATGCACGTACATTAATATGAGATCAAGAAATTTTTCGGCAATCGACTTATCTTTTTCTACTTCATTTATAGCTGCCCATCTTCAGTGGCAAGTAGTTGACGATTGCCATTACAGTGATCATTTTCCCATTCTTGTGTCGTTTCTTTCTAATGCTGATTCTGATGCTCAAACATCAACAAGAAGATGATTGTTTGATCTGGCGGATTGGAATGCATTTAGGAACAGCCTTATGCTTCCTGATCCATCACCAGATTCACATGTCACATGTTACAACATCTTTCTGACTGTATTCTGTTCTCCGCTTCGGTGTCTATACCGAAATCTTCTGATCGACTTCGGCAGAAGTCAGTTCCTTGGTTAAATGGTCAAGTTGATGAACGGCTACAAGATGAGTTCCCATATTCCAATGCTCCAGGTCAATGGTCAAGTACAAACTACTAGAGATGAGATTTGTGAGATTTTAGCAGACCAGTTCGAGGCTGTTAGTAATTCGGATAATTATTCGCTTCATTTTCTGCGCGTAAAAGCGTTTGAGGAGGTTCCACTAGACTATAACTCGGATAACACTGAGTTGTACAATTAATGTTTTTCCTTAGACGAATTTGCATCTGCAGTCAGTCGCACTGCAAACACTTCTGTCGAATATGATGACATTGCTTACGCAATGCTGCGACATCTACCGGACAATTTCAAGAAAAGAATAGTGGAGTTTCTTAACCATCTTTGGGTGCAAAATTTCGATCCAGACGTCTGGCGTGAAACAATAATATTACCAATTCTCCGAAAGGGAAAAGATGTATCTTTTGCATCAAATTACCGTCCTATATCTTTGACGTGCTACCTGTCAAAGATATATGAAGGGATGATCAATTTCCGACTCAGCTGGTTCCTGGAATCTCACAATCTCATAAACAAACATCAATGTGGATCTCGTCAGCACCATTTCACCACTGACCTTCATGTGTATTTGAATAACGCGATTCAGTCTAGTATCCTAAAACAAAACCATCTGGTTGCTGTGTTTTTTTATCTAGAAAAATCGTTCGACATGACCTGGAGATACGGTATTCTACAAAAATTGCACAACTGGGGTTTACGAGGCATTCTGCTACAATTCATAGAGAATTTTCTTTGTAGCCGTTCATTTAGAGTCTTAGTTGGAGAAACCCTCTCTTCTTTACGACCGTTACAAAACGGTATTCCTCAAGACTCTTCCATTAGTGTAACTTTATTCTTGATTGCAATCAATAACATCGTTTCTAACATCTCCAATACCGTTGATTATTGTCTTTATATCAACGACCTGACTCTTTTCACTTCATCACAATCTCTTGATCTCTGTCAAGAGAGATTACAGGAACCAGTTGACACAGTTTCACTGGCTGCATCCGACCGTGGTTTCCGTTTCTCTACGGAAAAGACATGTGCTATCGATTTTTATCGACTACGCAATGCACACTACTGTCCAGTTGTGACTTTTTACAACAGACCAGTGCGGATTGTAGATGAGGTCAAGTTTTTGTGTATAATTCTCGATAGACGATTCTTGTTGTTGAAACACATCAACACTGTTTCTGCGCAATGCCGAATGTCATTGAATGCAATCAAGTGTATTGCCTCCACAAAATGGGGAGCCGAAAGAGACTTTTTGCTGCGTCTATAGACCATTCTGGTTCTATACAGGATAGACTACGGTGCCATCATTGTGTATACGGCTAGTTCCCATCACTTGAAGAAGCTAGACAGTCTACACAATGCTGGTATTCGAACTGTTACCGGTGCGTTTAGGATTACGCCAATTCCAATCCTTCACTGTGAAGCTGGTATTCCGCTACTTAACATAAGGTACATGAAACTTGGTATGAGGTACGTGTGCAAAATTCAAACGCTGACGCAGCACATAAACCACGCTATTTTCTTCAGTAACGAGGAGTTAAATCGTTGCTATACGAAAAGTGCAACTGCCCTATACCCACTCGCATTAAAACTCCTAAGATTGTTGAATACCATCCTCAACAACTAAGGGCATGTATTATCACGGATATATTCCGAAAAACCTCCATGGGCATCTGCAGCCTTAACAACAAATTTTGCGCTGACCAGTAAGCCAAAGGCATCCACTCCTCATGTCATATACCTAGTCGAATTCTTTATCCAGCTGCAACAGTACACAGATTTTCAACACACATATACCGATGGTTCCAAGACAGACTCCGGTACAGGCTGTGTTTTTGTGACCAGCGGCTTATCCCCATCGTTTACACTGTCCCATATGCCCGGTGTTCACAGCCGAGTTGTATGGTATCCTATACTTTCTTCGACATTCCCGTCAATCAGTCGATGAACACCGGCACCTTCTCGTATGCACCGATTCCTTGAGTGCCATCTAAGGTATCGGTAGCAGATTCTCCACCGATCCTACCGTCTTCGACATCCGCGGAGAAATCGATAGATTACGAGAGATAGAGAGAGATGTCGTATTTATGTGGATAGCCGGACATGTTGGAATACCCGGCAATCAACATGCCGACCGAGCTGCTCTTGGAGCAGCCAACGGCAACTATGTTGTCCGTCATCCCTTGCGCGCTGATGATGTGTTGATGTCTGTGGCTGTGCATTGCCTTAAGCTATAGCAGGAGCAGTGGAACCTATCTACTAGTAAAGTTCGACGTATAAATGTCTCAGTGGAGCGGTGGAAAGCACTAAATAACTAAATAACTAAATAACTAAATAACTAAATAACTAAATAACTAAATAACTAAATAACTAAATAACTAAATAACTAAATAACTAAATAACTAAATAACTAAATAACTAAATAACTAAATAACTAAATAACTAAATAACTAAATAACTAAATAACTAAATAACTAAATAACTAAATAACTAAATAACTAAATAACTAAATAACTAAATAACTAAATAACTAAATAACTAAATAACTAAATAACTAAATAACTAAATAACTAAATAACTAAATAACTAAATAACTAAATAGCTAAATAACTAAATAACTAAATAACTAAATAACTAAATAACTAAATAACTAAATAACTAAATAACTAAATAACTAAATAACTAAATAACTAAATAACTAAATAACTAAATAACTAAATAACTAAATAACTAAATAACTAAATAACTAAATAACTAAATAACTAAATAACTAAATAACTAAATAACTAAATAACTAAATAACTAAATAACTAAATAACTAAATAACTAAATAACTAAATAACTAAATAACTAAATAACTAAATAACTAAATAACTAAATAACTAAATAACTAAATAACTAAATAACTAAATAACTAAATAACTAAATAACTAAATAACTAAATAACTAAATAACTAAATAACTAAATAACTAAATAACTAAATAACTAAATAACTAAATAACTAAATAACTAAATAACTAAATAACTAAATAACTAAATAACTAAATAACTAAATAACTAAATAACTAAATAACTAAATAACTAAATAACTAAATAACTAAATAACTAAATAACTAAATAACTAAATAACTAAATAACTAAATAACTAAATAACTAAATAACTAAATAACTAAATAACTAAATAACTAAATAACTAAATAACTAAATAACTAAATAACTAAATAACTAAATAACTAAATAACTAAATAACTAAATAACTAAATAACTAAATAACTAAATAACTAAATAACTAAATAACTAAATAACTAAATAACTAAATAACTAAATAACTAAATAACTAAATAACTAAATAACTAAATAACTAAATAACTAAATAACTAAATAACTAAATAACTAAATAACTAAATAACTAAATAACTAAATAACTAAATAACTAAATAACTAAATAACTAAATAACTAAATAACTAAATAACTAAATAACTAAATAACTAAATAACTAAATAACTAAATAACTAAATAACTAAATAACTAAATAACTAAATAACTAAATAACTAAATAACTAAATAACTAAATAACTAAATAACTAAATAACTAAATAACTAAATAACTAAATAACTAAATAACTAAATAACTAAATAACTAAATAACTAAATAACTAAATAACTAAATAACTAAATAACTAAATAACTAAATAACTAAATAACTAAATAACTAAATAACTAAATAACTAAATAACTAAATAACTAAATAACTAAATAACTAAATAACTAAATAACTAAATAACTAAATAACTAAATAACTAAATAACTAAATAACTAAATAACTAAATAACTAAATAACTAAATAACTAAATAACTAAATAACTAAATAACTAAATAACTAAATAACTAAATAACTAAATAACTAAATAACTAAATAACTAAATAACTAAATAACTAAATAACTAAATAACTAAATAACTAAATAACTAAATAACTAAATAACTAAATAACTAAATAACTAAATAACTAAATAACTAAATAACTAAATAACTAAATAACTAAATAACTAAATAACTAAATAACTAAATAACTAAATAACTAAATAACTAAATAACTAAATAACTAAATAACTAAATAACTAAATAACTAAATAACTAAATAACTAAATAACTAAATAACTAAATAACTAAATAACTAAATAACTAAATAACTAAATAACTAAATAACTAAATAACTAAATAACTAAATAACTAAATAACTAAATAACTAAATAACTAAATAACTAAATAACTAAATAACTAAATAACTAAATAACTAAATAACTAAATAACTAAATAACTAAATAACTAAATAACTAAATAACTAAATAACTAAATAACTAAATAACTAAATAACTAAATAACTAAATAACTAAATAACTAAATAACTAAATAACTAAATAACTAAATAACTAAATAACTAAATAACTAAATAACTAAATAACTAAATAACTAAATAACTAAATAACTAAATAACTAAATAACTAAATAACTAAATAACTAAATAACTAAATAACTAAATAACTAAATAACTAAATAACTAAATAACTAAATAACTAAATAACTAAATAACTAAATAACTAAATAACTAAATAACTAAATAACTAAATAACTAAATAACTAAATAACTAAATAACTAAATAACTAAATAACTAAATAACTAAATAACTAAATAACTAAATAACTAAATAACTAAATAACTAAATAACTAAATAACTAAATAACTAAATAACTAAATAACTAAATAACTAAATAACTAAATAACTAAATAACTAAATAACTAAATAACTAAATAACTAAATAACTAAATAACTAAATAACTAAATAACTAAATAACTAAATAACTAAATAACTAAATAACTAAATAACTAAATAACTAAATAACTAAATAACTAAATAACTAAATAACTAAATAACTAAATAACTAAATAACTAAATAACTAAATAACTAAATAACTAAATAACTAAATAACTAAATAACTAAATAACTAAATAACTAAATAACTAAATAACTAAATAACTAAATAACTAAATAACTAAATAACTAAATAACTAAATAACTAAATAACTAAATAACTAAATAACTAAATAACTAAATAACTAAATAACTAAATAACTAAATAACTAAATAACTAAATAACTAAATAACTAAATAACTAAATAACTAAATAACTAAATAACTAAATAACTAAATAACTAAATAACTAAATAACTAAATAACTAAATAACTAAATAACTAAATAACTAAATAACTAAATAACTAAATAACTAAATAACTAAATAACTAAATAACTAAATAACTAAATAACTAAATAACTAAATAACTAAATAACTAAATAACTAAATAACTAAATAACTAAATAACTAAATAACTAAATAACTAAATAACTAAATAACTAAATAACTAAATAACTAAATAACTAAATAACTAAATAACTAAATAACTAAATAACTAAATAACTAAATAACTAAATAACTAAATAACTAAATAACTAAATAACTAAATAACTAAATAACTAAATAACTAAATAACTAAATAACTAAATAACTAAATAACTAAATAACTAAATAACTAAATAACTAAATAACTAAATAACTAAATAACTAAATAACTAAATAACTAAATAACTAAATAACTAAATAACTAAATAACTAAATAACTAAATAACTAAATAACTAAATAACTAAATAACTAAATAACTAAATAACTAAATAACTAAATAACTAAATAACTAAATAACTAAATAACTAAATAACTAAATAACTAAATAACTAAATAACTAAATAACTAAATAACTAAATAACTAAATAACTAAATAACTAAATAACTAAATAACTAAATAACTAAATAACTAAATAACTAAATAACTAAATAACTAAATAACTAAATAACTAAATAACTAAATAACTAAATAACTAAATAACTAAATAACTAAATAACTAAATAACTAAATAACTAAATAACTAAATAACTAAATAACTAAATAACTAAATAACTAAATAACTAAATAACTAAATAACTAAATAACTAAATAACTAAATAACTAAATAACTAAATAACTAAATAACTAAATAACTAAATAACTAAATAACTAAATAACTAAATAACTAAATAACTAAATAACTAAATAACTAAATAACTAAATAACTAAATAACTAAATAACTAAATAACTAAATAACTAAATAACTAAATAACTAAATAACTAAATAACTAAATAACTAAATAACTAAATAACTAAATAACTAAATAACTAAATAACTAAATAACTAAATAACTAAATAACTAAATAACTAAATAACTAAATAACTAAATAACTAAATAACTAAATAACTAAATAACTAAATAACTAAATAACTAAATAACTAAATAACTAAATAACTAAATAACTAAATAACTAAATAACTAAATAACTAAATAACTAAATAACTAAATAACTAAATAACTAAATAACTAAATAACTAAATAACTAAATAACTAAATAACTAAATAACTAAATAACTAAATAACTAAATAACTAAATAACTAAATAACTAAATAACTAAATAACTAAATAACTAAATAACTAAATAACTAAATAACTAAATAACTAAATAACTAAATAACTAAATAACTAAATAACTAAATAACTAAATAACTAAATAACTAAATAACTAAATAACTAAATAACTAAATAACTAAATAACTAAATAACTAAATAACTAAATAACTAAATAACTAAATAACTAAATAACTAAATAACTAAATAACTAAATAACTAAATAACTAAATAACTAAATAACTAAATAACTAAATAACTAAATAACTAAATAACTAAATAACTAAATAACTAAATAACTAAATAACTAAATAACTAAATAACTAAATAACTAAATAACTAAATAACTAAATAACTAAATAACTAAATAACTAAATAACTAAATAACTAAATAACTAAATAACTAAATAACTAAATAACTAAATAACTAAATAACTAAATAACTAAATAACTAAATAACTAAATAACTAAATAACTAAATAACTAAATAACTAAATAACTAAATAACTAAATAACTAAATAACTAAATAACTAAATAACTAAATAACTAAATAACTAAATAACTAAATAACTAAATAACTAAATAACTAAATAACTAAATAACTAAATAACTAAATAACTAAATAACTAAATAACTAAATAACTAAATAACTAAATAACTAAATAACTAAATAACTAAATAACTAAATAACTAAATAACTAAATAACTAAATAACTAAATAACTAAATAACTAAATAACTAAATAACTAAATAACTAAATAACTAAATAACTAAATAACTAAATAACTAAATAACTAAATAACTAAATAACTAAATAACTAAATAACTAAATAACTAAATAACTAAATAACTAAATAACTAAATAACTAAATAACTAAATAACTAAATAACTAAATAACTAAATAACTAAATAACTAAATAACTAAATAACTAAATAACTAAATAACTAAATAACTAAATAACTAAATAACTAAATAACTAAATAACTAAATAACTAAATAACTAAATAACTAAATAACTAAATAACTAAATAACTAAATAACTAAATAACTAAATAACTAAATAACTAAATAACTAAATAACTAAATAACTAAATAACTAAATAACTAAATAACTAAATAACTAAATAACTAAATAACTAAATAACTAAATAACTAAATAACTAAATAACTAAATAACTAAATAACTAAATAACTAAATAACTAAATAACTAAATAACTAAATAACTAAATAACTAAATAACTAAATAACTAAATAACTAAATAACTAAATAACTAAATAACTAAATAACTAAATAACTAAATAACTAAATAACTAAATAACTAAATAACTAAATAACTAAATAACTAAATAACTAAATAACTAAATAACTAAATAACTAAATAACTAAATAACTAAATAACTAAATAACTAAATAACTAAATAACTAAATAACTAAATAACTAAATAACTAAATAACTAAATAACTAAATAACTAAATAACTAAATAACTAAATAACTAAATAACTAAATAACTAAATAACTAAATAACTAAATAACTAAATAACTAAATAACTAAATAACTAAATAACTAAATAACTAAATAACTAAATAACTAAATAACTAAATAACTAAATAACTAAATAACTAAATAACTAAATAACTAAATAACTAAATAACTAAATAACTAAATAACTAAATAACTAAATAACTAAATAACTAAATAACTAAATAACTAAATAACTAAATAACTAAATAACTAAATAACTAAATAACTAAATAACTAAATAACTAAATAACTAAATAACTAAATAACTAAATAACTAAATAACTAAATAACTAAATAACTAAATAACTAAATAACTAAATAACTAAATAACTAAATAACTAAATAACTAAATAACTAAATAACTAAATAACTAAATAACTAAATAACTAAATAACTAAATAACTAAATAACTAAATAACTAAATAACTAAATAACTAAATAACTAAATAACTAAATAACTAAATAACTAAATAACTAAATAACTAAATAACTAAATAACTAAATAACTAAATAACTAAATAACTAAATAACTAAATAACTAAATAACTAAATAACTAAATAACTAAATAACTAAATAACTAAATAACTAAATAACTAAATAACTAAATAACTAAATAACTAAATAACTAAATAACTAAATAACTAAATAACTAAATAACTAAATAACTAAATAACTAAATAACTAAATAACTAAATAACTAAATAACTAAATAACTAAATAACTAAATAACTAAATAACTAAATAACTAAATAACTAAATAACTAAATAACTAAATAACTAAATAACTAAATAACTAAATAACTAAATAACTAAATAACTAAATAACTAAATAACTAAATAACTAAATAACTAAATAACTAAATAACTAAATAACTAAATAACTAAATAACTAAATAACTAAATAACTAAATAACTAAATAACTAAATAACTAAATAACTAAATAACTAAATAACTAAATAACTAAATAACTAAATAACTAAATAACTAAATAACTAAATAACTAAATAACTAAATAACTAAATAACTAAATAACTAAATAACTAAATAACTAAATAACTAAATAACTAAATAACTAAATAACTAAATAACTAAATAACTAAATAACTAAATAACTAAATAACTAAATAACTAAATAACTAAATAACTAAATAACTAAATAACTAAATAACTAAATAACTAAATAACTAAATAACTAAATAACTAAATAACTAAATAACTAAATAACTAAATAACTAAATAACTAAATAACTAAATAACTAAATAACTAAATAACTAAATAACTAAATAACTAAATAACTAAATAACTAAATAACTAAATAACTAAATAACTAAATAACTAAATAACTAAATAACTAAATAACTAAATAACTAAATAACTAAATAACTAAATAACTAAATAACTAAATAACTAAATAACTAAATAACTAAATAACTAAATAACTAAATAACTAAATAACTAAATAACTAAATAACTAAATAACTAAATAACTAAATAACTAAATAACTAAATAACTAAATAACTAAATAACTAAATAACTAAATAACTAAATAACTAAATAACTAAATAACTAAATAACTAAATAACTAAATAACTAAATAACTAAATAACTAAATAACTAAATAACTAAATAACTAAATAACTAAATAACTAAATAACTAAATAACTAAATAACTAAATAACTAAATAACTAAATAACTAAATAACTAAATAACTAAATAACTAAATAACTAAATAACTAAATAACTAAATAACTAAATAACTAAATAACTAAATAACTAAATAACTAAATAACTAAATAACTAAATAACTAAATAACTAAATAACTAAATAACTAAATAACTAAATAACTAAATAACTAAATAACTAAATAACTAAATAACTAAATAACTAAATAACTAAATAACTAAATAACTAAATAACTAAATAACTAAATAACTAAATAACTAAATAACTAAATAACTAAATAACTAAATAACTAAATAACTAAATAACTAAATAACTAAATAACTAAATAACTAAATAACTAAATAACTAAATAACTAAATAACTAAATAACTAAATAACTAAATAACTAAATAACTAAATAACTAAATAACTAAATAACTAAATAACTAAATAACTAAATAACTAAATAACTAAATAACTAAATAACTAAATAACTAAATAACTAAATAACTAAATAACTAAATAACTAAATAACTAAATAACTAAATAACTAAATAACTAAATAACTAAATAACTAAATAACTAAATAACTAAATAACTAAATAACTAAATAACTAAATAACTAAATAACTAAATAACTAAATAACTAAATAACTAAATAACTAAATAACTAAATAACTAAATAACTAAATAACTAAATAACTAAATAACTAAATAACTAAATAACTAAATAACTAAATAACTAAATAACTAAATAACTAAATAACTAAATAACTAAATAACTAAATAACTAAATAACTAAATAACTAAATAACTAAATAACTAAATAACTAAATAACTAAATAACTAAATAACTAAATAACTAAATAACTAAATAACTAAATAACTAAATAACTAAATAACTAAATAACTAAATAACTAAATAACTAAATAACTAAATAACTAAATAACTAAATAACTAAATAACTAAATAACTAAATAACTAAATAACTAAATAACTAAATAACTAAATAACTAAATAACTAAATAACTAAATAACTAAATAACTAAATAACTAAATAACTAAATAACTAAATAACTAAATAACTAAATAACTAAATAACTAAATAACTAAATAACTAAATAACTAAATAACTAAATAACTAAATAACTAAATAACTAAATAACTAAATAACTAAATAACTAAATAACTAAATAACTAAATAACTAAATAACTAAATAACTAAATAACTAAATAACTAAATAACTAAATAACTAAATAACTAAATAACTAAATAACTAAATAACTAAATAACTAAATAACTAAATAACTAAATAACTAAATAACTAAATAACTAAATAACTAAATAACTAAATAACTAAATAACTAAATAACTAAATAACTAAATAACTAAATAACTAAATAACTAAATAACTAAATAACTAAATAACTAAATAACTAAATAACTAAATAACTAAATAACTAAATAACTAAATAACTAAATAACTAAATAACTAAATAACTAAATAACTAAATAACTAAATAAATAAGGTGTGAACAAGTGGTCAGCTCTCGTCTGAGAATAGGACATACTTGTCTCACACACTTGTATCTGTTACTAGGAGAAAAACCACCGCTCTTCCCCACTTGTAACACTACGCTCACTCTCGAACATATTTTCGAGCAGTGTCCTAGTTACAATTTACATCGTCGCAATGCTGGTATTGTGGGTCCTTTGGGGGCTGTTTTGAATAGCAATCCCACGTGCATTAGTAAAGTTCTATCCTTTCTTCGAGCTGCTGACCTGTTCAATCAAATTTGAAACCGTTTTCAATACCTTTTATTTCAAGAGATTGCTAAGACTTTCATTATTTATGTTATTTACTTATGTACTATCTTCCCTTTTATAGTTTCTTAAAAGGGCTTTGGTCTTATATACTTTACGGCACATTCCAACAGCGCTATATTTGTTTCACATATTTGTAAACAATTCTATACAACTCAATAATTTTTTATAGTTCTCCGAATGAACTCTACTCTTAACAGGGTCCGGCACAATCGAACCGTGCAATAACTCTTACAAATTTTGTTGTTATCTGGGTGACACATTCCAATTGTGCAATGCTTGTTGTATTATTATTTATATATTTATACAGCAATTACTTTTGCATTTGTCATTGATGGTTTCCGCTCATTGCAACTGTGCTCCGTTTGTTTAATTTTATTTTCTATTCATTTTATACTTACTTCCTGATAGTCGAACAACGAAGCGGTAATGACCTAGGTAGTCGATCCGCTATATCTTACAATAATAATAATAAACTATATGTCTATATGTCTATATAGCTATATGTCTATATGTCTATATGTCCATATTTCTATATGTATATATGTATAGATGTATATATGTATATATGTGTATACGTATATATGTATATATATTTTTTTATTTATTTTACAGGTTTAGTGAAAAAATATTTTGTGAAAGCTTCAACATTTACTAGCAAATGGATATTTCTATGTTTGGTGTTTGGAAATGGTTCCAAATGGTCTATGTGAATCGTATGAAATGGCACTGGCACTTTCTCTATTGGATTTAATAAACCTTGCTTTTTCCATGATGGTTTCTTATGAAAAAGACATGGTATACAACTAGCTATGTATATCTCAACATATGTTCTTAATCGTGGAAACCAATACGTTTCGCACAGTTTCTTTAAAGTTTTATCAACAGAAAAATGTCCCATATAATCATGCGCTGATTTTACAACATGAGCGCGCATTCCTCGTGGTACTACCCATTGAATACCTTTCGGTGTTATTCGGTATACTCGTCCTTCCCTCAACGCGTAATCCTTATAGATGCTTCGATTGTAATCCAGCTATGGTGGTTTTGATAATACGTTATGTATTTCCTTAATTTTCTCGTCTGTTAATTGTCCTGATAATACCCATTCTGCTTCATCAATTCTCAAAACGTGAAATTCTTCCGGTGGTTCTTCGTTTGGTTTGGGGTTTCGACTTCTTAGTCGAAACCCTTAGCATCTACATGACTCATACGTGATCCAAGTCTATAATCTACAATAAAAGTATATTCTTACAAGTCAAGCCACCATCTTGCAATTCGTGGAACTATGTCTCTTTTGGAACATGCAGTTTTTAGTGCATTACAATTTGTTACTACTTTAAATTGAATACCTATTAGATAAACGCAAAATTACTTCAAACTTTCGACTACGGCCAAAGTTTCATGGTCAGAAGAATGGTAATTCTGTTCACATGCATTAGTTTGTCGACTGTAGTATGCGATTGGATGTAGCTTCTTATCATCCTGTTCTTGTAATAATATTCCGGCTAAACCATACTTACTAGCGTCTGTATGAACATCCGTGATCGCTTTCGGATTATATATTGCAAGTATAGGACGTTTGATTAAATTTTCCTTTAATTCGTTGAAAGCATTTTGTTACGTGTCAGTCCAACTCCATGCTTTATCCTTTTTCAAAAGTGCCGTTAAATATCTAGCCTTGTCGGCGTATTTGTAAACAAATTGTCGAAAGTAGCTAGTCAATCCAATAAATTGTCGTATTTGATGAATATTATTGGTTTTCGGGAACTCTTTTACAGCCTGTATTTTATGTTCACCCGGTCTGACACCATCCTGACCTATGTCATATTCCAAGTAAGTGATAGTTGTTTGAAGGAAATGACACTTACTTAGTTTGAGCGTTAATCCTTCTTTACTCAACACTTCCAATATAGTTTCTAAGTTCTGGAAACCTTCTTCTATCGTTTTTGATGGCAGGAAGATGTCATCAATGTATGCCATTGCAATGTTATTTTTGAGTGGTCCCAACACTTTATCCATTGCCCTTTGGAACGCACTTGGAGCATTAGTAAGACCAAATGGCATTCGATTGAACTCGTACTGTCCGTCAGGAGTAACAAATGAAGTAGGGAATTTAGAATTTTCAGAAATAGGTATTTGGTAGTATCCTGATGTTAAATCCAGAGTGGTGAAATGTTTGCATCCGTGTAGACGGTCAAGTTGATCATCAATGCGAGGTAGAGGATATCTGTCTTTAATTGCCATGTTATTCAATTTCCTATAATCTATACTAAATCGTACATCACCATCTATTTTCTTTACAAGAAGAACAGGTGACGAATAAGGAGATTTCGACTCATGAATTATATCCTTGTCTTGCATATCTTTTATCATGACCTTAACTTTTTCTCTTTCGGAAAATGCGGTATGGACGATAAGTTACTGGGTTATTACTTTCTAAATTTATGTCAACATCGACCGATCGTGCACAACCTAGTTCCGATAGGTTCTGAGAAAAACAATCTCTAAGTTTATTGAGTAAATTCACCCACCTGTCTCGCTGTGATTCTTTTAAATTCGTAACATCAATTTCGTTCCTGGTTAATTTTGGTATATCTACGGCAGATATTTTTAATACTTCGTGATCCGCTTCTGGTTCAGCTTGCACGATTTACCTCTAGCAATTGTTTTGTTGGTTCTGATCAGTAGATCTTGTGAAGACACATAAGCTATCGCTAAAATTCCATCTGAATTTGTCGGTAACCGCGTTACACAACTCGGAAGATAGTGTTCGTTTCCAGTAATCAACCGGATACTATTATCTATAAATACATCTCCATCATACTCATCTTTAGAAAAAACATTAACATGTCCAACATAATTAGCAGGAGTAACTGTTGCATCTCGGGCCCATAGAGTAATTTTACGAGGTGGTAGTTGGGTATATGGTACATTATATTTGCTTAAAATATATAGCGCCGCATCATTTTTCACTACAACAACTTCCGGTCTTTCGGTTAATGGTTGTCCAATAATTACCGGAATTGCTTGTACCGAATCTGGTACAACATGCAGGATCACGCGATCAATTTCCACAATTTCGCCAAGAGTGTTTACAACTCCAGAACCATATCATCTTAATGATTTGACATTAGCAACATTTACTTTTAGATTTAGTTTATTCTTTACGCTCTCAGTGATGATATTACAACTACTACCCATGTCAACATAAGCCTTGACTGGATTCTCATTTAGCGTTATATCAACAAAGTATTTTTAATTCAGTGATTTTTGATTTTCTAAATGCATAATGACATTAAGATCGGACTTACTTGTATTTTTTACAGTATTTAGAAATATGGCTGTCCTCTCCACAACTGTAGCATTTGATCTTTGATATTCTTATTTCTCTCCTTTGGGCTGGTACTATCCGTTTATAGGGATGGTATTTTCCTTTCACCTGGTTGTAATTCGACTGATGGTAGCTTGATTTTGAGAATGATGATCCTCATTTGCTGCCTGCATATCGTGTGTTCGTAAGAATTTTAATAGAGCTTTAGGGTCTTCAAATCTTCATGCTCGTGCTGAAGATTGAATATGTGTATCCTGAAGTCCGTATATGATGCACGAAACGGCTTCCTGTTCACTTATATTGCACAGTGACCGCAAAGCTTTTTTATGGTAGATATATTCCAGAATTGTTTCCTGATGGCGCTTTGTTCGCTGCAGCATTACGTCCAACATGTTGCCGTAATCTTTAGTACTTGGGAAAGCATCGTGCAGAATGTTCTTCTATTCATCCCAGGTATGTTTGTAGGAATCCAAATGTTCATACCAAGTTTTCGCAAGAACCTTCAATTTCGACGTTGCAAAATAAATGGTAGTTTCAGCAGTCTAGCCATAAACGCACCGTAGCTCTTCAACTTTTCTTATCCATGCATCGATATCATTTTCCAATGGCTCGAAGTACGGCATTGAATTACTACCAACATTATGGCGATTTGTTGATGGTCCCGACATTTTGGTCTCCATCTTTAGAATATTTTCCGTAAGCTTGCCTACCAGCTCATTTACTTGCAATAGTTGCGACGTAGATTGTGACGATTGCGAGACATTGCTCGGCGCGTAATTATTGGCCAATGGCCAACAACTAACCTCCCGCATATTAGATTGCGGAATATTGTCATCGCTGTCGGAGTAGAATGAAACGATAGAACGTAGTTTAGACATTGTCGAAAAATTATATAAAACGGTCAAGAAAATAATGTGTGAGCTAAAATAAACAAGATTTTACCTTGTAATTAGCGAGACAACACAAACAAACCAAAAGAACAAAATCAAAAACAGATAGTACGTGCAGCAAAGAAAGTTATTTGACGAACTAAAAAGAAATCAGTGAGACAAATAGATGCTGCGTCTGTATAAGAAAAATCATATTGATAAGGTATGTTTATTAATTTTGTCCGTATAGGCATTCCTTTGACCAGGCCATCGGGTATTCAAGAGACCCCTTTTATACTTTACGTAAACATTGGTATATCGGCTCTAAACAACACAGTGGCGCGCGACCATATTTAGCTTTAGTATTCATTTGGTAAATTGAAGTATTTTAAGTATGATTTCGTAAAACCGGAATACGGAAATCAATTCGAAGAAGGCCGATCCTACTTCTCAGATATAAGAGCTCTTATTCTTACATAGATATAAATTTATATCGGATATAAAATATTATATAAAGTGTTTTAAATAAAACAATACTAAAAGCTAATTAAAGTTATTCCATTAATATGGTCTGTTGACTTAACGCTACGACAGCCTACGCTCACGTCAATTGTTATAACGGCGCCTAAGGTTTGGGCGTCGACTAGATGTCCTTCATAGCTTTATTATAAAAATACAACATGTCATACCGATACCACAAGACATTATACAAAGGATTAGATTGGTTACAGAATATAGCGACAGTGCCTTTAGGCCCTGTTCATACTTGTCCACGACAAGATCTTCCACCAACAGGTCCAACCTTGAAACTCTGCCAGGTGCACCCTGATGGCAAACATCCCTTATAGGCATCCTCTAACAGGTCCAATCCTGGAGCTACCAGGTACACCCTGTTAGATAGGCAACCACCAGCAGGTCCAACCCTGGTCCAGCTAGAAACACCCTGAAGGTAGGCTTCCATTACGGGCATTCCCTAATGGGCATCTCCTAGTGGAGCCAATCTTGGATCTTCCAGGCACACCAAACTAGGTAGGCAACTCCAAGTAGGTCCAAACCTGGACTTCTGCCAGATCCACCCTACTTGGACGAATTTTTCTCAGGTCCAACCCTGGTCGAAGCCAGATCCACCCTGGGGAAGAATCACCCACACCCACGGTGCATGTACTGAAATACAGGTCCTGCAAGCGAAATGCAATCATATCCTGTATTGAATTACCTTCGATCAGATCTAATCTTGGAACAAGCTAAGCACGTTCTGATTAGCAGATATAACATTGAGCATAAGAAAATTAGAAAATACCTGAAATGACAGTGAGAATACTCACTCAACAATTAGCAGTCCGCTATCAACATAAAGCATTGGGTTGACCAACAGCTTCGCTTGCCCCCTGGTCAGCATCACCCCCCTTCGTATTCACTCACACATCCACAATTCATCCACTCACACCCATAGTTCACAGTTTCACAATTCAACATCAACTAACTCTACTTAGAATGATGCAGTTCAATAATCTCTTACAGCAAAATTTTAAGTAAGCACCCTAAAGGAAATACAGAGGATCCTGTCGGTGACGGTGTTTGGTCGAAGTTATGGCTAAAATCCGGAAATGGCACGAGCCGGTAACATGTCCGCTGATTGGGAACGCTGTAGTATTTGCCCTAGAGGCTAAATAGAACAAAAATCGCAAACCGGTAAAATTACCGGTTGGTGAAACGGCCGGTAATCGCATCTAGCTACCGCCAGGAGAGCCACAGCTGCCACTAGACACGGGAAAGTAACGCGAAGCTACGGAAGCGAGAATATCACGAACCGGTAAAAGAACGGTTAACAGAAACGGTCGGAAACTATAACAAGCTGCTGCCAGGAGAACCACGGCTGCTGCTAAGGACGGTAAAAGTAACGCGAAGCTACGCGAACGAAAATATCGCAAACCGGTAAAAGAACGGTTAACAGAAACGGTCGGAAACTACACCTAGCTACTGCCCGGAGGGCCACGGCTGCTGCTAGGCACGGTAAAAGTAACGCGAAGCTACGCGAACGAAAATATCGCGAACCGGTAAAAAGAACGTATAATAAAAACGGTCGGAAACTACACCTAGCTACCGCCAGGAGAACCACGGCTGCCGCTAGGCACGGTAAAAGTAACGCGAAGCTACGCGAACGAAAATATCGCGAACCAGTAAAAAGAACGGTTAATAAAAACGGTCGGAAACTACACCTAGTTGCTGCCAGGAGAACCACGGCTGCTGCTAGGCACGGCAAAAGTAACGTGAAGCTACGCGAACGAAAATATCGCGAACCAGTAAAAAGAACGGTTAACAGAAACGGTCGGAAACTACACCTAGCTACTCCCAGGAAAACCACGGCTGCCGCTAGGCGTGAAAAGAACGGACAGAAACGGTGTGGATGACGTACGCAAACGTCTCGTACTCACCACGCGGTTTGGAAACTTCGGTGTCGACCAGGAAAACCACGGTCAAGACAATCTCGGTAAAATCTCGGATCACTAGGTATCGACCAGGAAAGCCACGGTTCAGATACTCGGTGTAGAGTGTTTTTACGGCTTAACTAGGGCCTGTATATAGACTAGGCTGCTAATTAAACGATTCGAGGCTTGCAAAAAATCTGTCTCGATCCGAAAATAAAATAAAAGTTGGATCGTTCGCAGGCAAGAGTCGAACCGCGGACCTCTAGAACGGTAGTCAAGCATCATTTTCATTTTCAATATACTTTATTATTTTCATTAATTACACATTAATTTCTTAAAAACTAATGTTTGGACAACATGGTTGGTTTTGTCAGAGCTCCTACTCACATGGGGAGTGTATATCTGTGTATGAGTGTAAATTGCGTTGTGCGCTTGAACATTGTGTGATTGTGTTTGTTATAATTTTTATCTTTCTATTTGTGTGTTGGGATTGTGAATTTGTGGGAAAGAAGGTACCAAAAACCCATTTAAATGTATACAAATTAATGAAAAACATTTTTGTTAAAACTTACTAACTAACTTAACTAATTTAAAATTTACAAAACATTTTATATAATTGATGATCGATGGTACATTTTTTGTGTATGAGGAATGTTTTGTTTTGTGTTGTGTACGGTGTTGTTGTGTGTGTTAATGTTAAGTGTTCTGCTCATGGAACTCCTCATGAAATATGGGTTAGTTTTGGTAGGGAAGCTTGTGTTTGAATTTACCTGTGTGTCGCGTATTTGTGTGATGTTTTTTATAAGTGTGTTTGAATTAAATTGTGTGTTTTTGTAGAATTTTTGTGATGTGTCTTGGATGTAATCTCGAATGTAAGGTATGTTAGTTATTTCGTGTAGTTGTGTAATGCGTGTGTATCTTCCAGAGCTGGTCGCCAGGCGAAGACATTTATTTTGAAGGCGTTGCAGTGGTAGGGTGGTGGTGACCGGTGCGTTACACCAGACCGGGGCCGCATACATGATGATGGGGCGAATGATTGATGTATAGATGAGGAGTTTATTTTTTGCAGTTAGGGAGCTATTTTTAACAAGGAGAGGATAAAGGTTGCGAATTACGGCAGATGCTTGTTTAATATGTTGGTTGTGTCTTAGTGTTCTGCATAAGTGTATTCCCAAGTATTTTACTTTGTTTGTGGGTGTGATTTTTTGTTTGTGTATTTCGAGTGGTGTGAATATTCTGTTGTGTGTGAATTTATGTGTAGAGGCTATGGTTTCGGTTTTGTTTGCGTTAATTTTTATTTTCCACGTGTCCCAGTAGCGTTCTAATATGTTTATGTGTATTTGTGTTTGTTTTGTGGCTACTTGGGCGCTAAAGGAGTGTGCGTATATTGCTGTTTCGTCTGCGTATTGTGCAGTGTCTGTGTTCGGGAATGTGGGGATGTCGCTGATGTAGAGGTTAAAAAGTTTAGGACCAAGGACGCTGCCTTGTGGGATTCCTGCTACGATAGGTTTAGGGGTTGAGTGTGAGCAATTAATTTTGGTTGTGAAGGATCGGTTTGTAAGGTATGAATAGATAAGTTTGGTTAGAGTGGGAGGGAATTGGAAGGAAATAAGTTTTGACATGAGTCCTACTGTCCAGACCGTATCGAAGGCTTTTTCAATGTCCAGTAGGGTCATGACCGTGACCTCATTTTTATTGAATTGGGTCGCGATATCGGTTGCAATTCTGCACATCTGCTGCACCGTGCAATGTCTGGCTCGGAAGCCAAACTGGTGATCAGGCGTGAGCTTTTGTCCTGTGTCGATATCGTCGACCCGGGAGAGGATGATCTTTTCGGTGAGCTTGGATAGGGTGTTTAAAAGGCTTATAGGGCGGTAGCTTGTGGGTGCAGATGGAACTTTGCTTGGTTTAAGGATTGGATGGGCTGTAGCAGTATTCCAGGCAGCAGGGAAGTGATGCAGTTTAATTATGGAGTTTATTATGTAGTGGAGTTGGATGATGGATTTTCTTGAAAGGTTTTTCAGGACAAGGTTTTCTATTTGGTCGGGTTTTAATAATTTTGGTTAATTCGGATGGGGTAGTAAGGAGTCTGGCTAGCGTTTTGGTGTCAGTGTGATGTGGTGTATTTAAATATTGTAGTGTGTCTTGTGTGATTTTATCTTGTGTAGGTGTGCTTGGCGTGTGTTTTAAGTGTATTTGTTCAAATATGTTAGCTATCATATCTGACTTGTCTTCGTCGGTGATAGCTGTTACGTTGTTGTGTATGAGAGTTGGTATCCTGGTGTAGGGTTTTTTGAGTGTTTTTGTCAGCCGCCAGAGGGAGTTATCATTAGGGTTGAGAGCGGAGTGTTTTAAGGACCATGTGTTATTTTTGTGCGTTTTTATTTGTGTTTTAATTTATGAGTTTAATGTGTTAAGGTGTATTCTGTGTATGGGTGTGTGTGTCCTCTGTCATAGCCTTCTGGTGTGATTTCGTTGTTTAATTAATTTAGTTATGTGTGGTGGCAAATTAAGATTGTGTGTGTTTACTTTAATGTTGTGTGTGTGTGTATCCGTTTTGAAATGTGTATGGCGTTTGTGTAGTGTCCTATTTGTGCATCGATGTCTTGTGCTGTGTGTATTTGATTGTTGATGGGGATGATCGTGTCAAGTGTTTTGCGGAAGTGCGCCCAATTTGTGTGTTTGTATGATGTGATTGTTTTAGTGGCGTTTTCTATGTGATGGTTGGTTAGTTGGAATATGATTGGATTGTGATCTGAGTTAAGCTCGGGTAAAGATATGGGGCGAGTGATGTTATGAACATTTTTATTTATGATTACGACGATGGTGGAGGGCGTATTTCCGTTTTCAGGGTAGTGTGTGGGGGTGTTTGGGTGTAGTATGATGGCGACGTGTGAGTTTATGTATGATTTGAGTGTGTTGCCGTTTGTGTTGTTGGTAATGCAGTCCCAGTCCGCGTGTCTCGCGTTGAGATCGCCGATCACCAGTGTTTTGTTTTTATGTAATAATGTTGTGAGATCTGTGCGTGTGAAGTTGTTTATTGGTCTGTTGTAGGCAGCGTAGATTACTGTGTTGTCTGTAAGTGTTATATTTAGTGTTTCTAGTGTAGTGTGTGGGTTTGGTGTAGGTGTGTGTGGTATGATGTTTTTGACTAGCACCGCAACGCCCCCAGCGGGTACTGGACCCTGCTGTGGTCGGTCAGCTCTGTAGATTGTGTATTTGTGTATTTTAAATTTGTGTGAGTCTTTGAGTTTTGTTTCGTTGAGTAAACAAATGTGTATGTTGTGTGTTTGTAGGAAGTGTGTAAGCTCACCTACTTTACCCATGACTCCATTGGCGTTCCATGAACAGATGTTTAGTGTTGTTTTGTGTTTAAATGTTGTATGTGTGTACATTTTGGGCGAAACTTAAAAATATTGTGAAGTGTTCATTGCTGGAGTTGGCTTTTGCCTTATTCAGGTCTTTTATGGCTGCCAGCATGTTTTTTAAATTTATCGTGACAATTAATTTAGCCATCTCGGCAAACAATTCTGTATTGTCGTCTAAGTGTTGTATTGTTTCTTGTTGTTGCTGTAGTTTTTGTTGTTGTTTTTGTTGTTGTTTTTTGTCTGTTGTCTGTTGTCTGTATGTCTGTATGTCTGTATGTCTGTATGTTCGTATGTTCGTATGTTCGTATGTTCGTATGTTCGTATGTTCGTATGTTCGTATGTTCGTATGTTCGTATGTTCGTATGTTCGTATGTTCGTATGTTCGTATGTTCGTATGTTCGTATGTTCGTATGTTCGTATGTTCGTATGTTCGTATGTTCGTATGTTCGTATGTTCGTATGTTCGTATGTTCGTATGTTCGTATGTTCGTATGTTCGTATGTTCGTATGTTCGTATGTTCGTATGTTCGTATGTTCGTATGTTCGTATGTTCGTATGTTCGTATGTTCGTATGTTCGTATGTTCGTATGTTCGTATGTTCGTATGTTCGTATGTTCGTATGTTCGTATGTTCGTATGTTCGTATGTTCGTATGTTCGTATGTTCGTATGTTCGTATGTTCGTATGTTCGTATGTTCGTATGTTCGTATGTTCGTATGTTCGTATGTTCGTATGTTCGTATGTTCGTATGTTCGTATGTTCGTATGTTCGTATGTTCGTATGTTCGTATGTTCGTATGTTCGTATGTTCGTATGTTCGTATGTTCGTATGTTCGTATGTTCGTATGTTCGTATGTTCGTATGTTCGTATGTTCGTATGTTCGTATGTTCGTATGTTCGTATGTTCGTATGTTCGTATGTTCGTATGTTCGTATGTTCGTATGTTCGTATGTTCGTATGTTCGTATGTTCGTATGTTCGTATGTTCGTATGTTCGTATGTTCGTATGTTCGTATGTTCGTATGTTCGTATGTTCGTATGTTCGTATGTTCGTATGTTCGTATGTTCGTATGTTCGTATGTTCGTATGTTCGTATGTTCGTATGTTCGTATGTTCGTATGTTCGTATGTTCGTATGTTCGTATGTTCGTATGTTCGTATGTTCGTATGTTCGTATGTTCGTATGTTCGTATGTTCGTATGTTCGTATGTTCGTATGTTCGTATGTTCGTATGTTCGTATGTTCGTATGTTCGTATGTTCGTATGTTCGTATGTTCGTATGTTCGTATGTTCGTATGTTCGTATGTTCGTATGTTCGTATGTTCGTATGTTCGTATGTTCGTATGTTCGTATGTTCGTATGTTCGTATGTTCGTATGTTCGTATGTTCGTATGTTCGTATGTTCGTATGTTCGTATGTTCGTATGTTCGTATGTTCGTATGTTCGTATGTTCGTATGTTCGTATGTTCGTATGTTCGTATGTTCGTATGTTCGTATGTTCGTATGTTCGTATGTTCGTATGTTCGTATGTTCGTATGTTCGTATGTTCGTATGTTCGTATGTTCGTATGTTCGTATGTTCGTATGTTCGTATGTTCGTATGTTCGTATGTTCGTATGTTCGTATGTTCGTATGTTCGTATGTTCGTATGTTCGTATGTTCGTATGTTCGTATGTTCGTATGTTCGTATGTTCGTATGTTCGTATGTTCGTATGTTCGTATGTTCGTATGTTCGTATGTTCGTATGTTCGTATGTTCGTATGTTCGTATGTTCGTATGTTCGTATGTTCGTATGTTCGTATGTTCGTATGTTCGTATGTTCGTATGTTCGTATGTTCGTATGTTCGTATGTTCGTATGTTCGTATGTTCGTATGTTCGTATGTTCGTATGTTCGTATGTTCGTATGTTCGTATGTTCGTATGTTCGTATGTTCGTATGTTCGTATGTTCGTATGTTCGTATGTTCGTATGTTCGTATGTTCGTATGTTCGTATGTTCGTATGTTCGTATGTTCGTATGTTCGTATGTTCGTATGTTCGTATGTTCGTATGTTCGTATGTTCGTATGTTCGTATGTTCGTATGTTCGTATGTTCGTATGTTCGTATGTTCGTATGTTCGTATGTTCGTATGTTCGTATGTTCGTATGTTCGTATGTTCGTATGTTCGTATGTTCGTATGTTCGTATGTTCGTATGTTCGTATGTTCGTATGTTCGTATGTTCGTATGTTCGTATGTTCGTATGTTCGTATGTTCGTATGTTCGTATGTTCGTATGTTCGTATGTTCGTATGTTCGTATGTTCGTATGTTCGTATGTTCGTATGTTCGTATGTTCGTATGTTCGTATGTTCGTATGTTCGTATGTTCGTATGTTCGTATGTTCGTATGTTCGTATGTTCGTATGTTCGTATGTTCGTATGTTCGTATGTTCGTATGTTCGTATGTTCGTATGTTCGTATGTTCGTATGTTCGTATGTTCGTATGTTCGTATGTTCGTATGTTCGTATGTTCGTATGTTCGTATGTTCGTATGTTCGTATGTTCGTATGTTCGTATGTTCGTATGTTCGTATGTTCGTATGTTCGTATGTTCGTATGTTCGTATGTTCGTATGTTCGTATGTTCGTATGTTCGTATGTTCGTATGTTCGTATGTTCGTATGTTCGTATGTTCGTATGTTCGTATGTTCGTATGTTCGTATGTTCGTATGTTCGTATGTTCGTATGTTCGTATGTTCGTATGTTCGTATGTTCGTATGTTCGTATGTTCGTATGTTCGTATGTTCGTATGTTCGTATGTTCGTATGTTCGTATGTTCGTATGTTCGTATGTTCGTATGTTCGTATGTTCGTATGTTCGTATGTTCGTATGTTCGTATGTTCGTATGTTCGTATGTTCGTATGTTCGTATGTTCGTATGTTCGTATGTTCGTATGTTCGTATGTTCGTATGTTCGTATGTTCGTATGTTCGTATGTTCGTATGTTCGTATGTTCGTATGTTCGTATGTTCGTATGTTCGTATGTTCGTATGTTCGTATGTTCGTATGTTCGTATGTTCGTATGTTCGTATGTTCGTATGTTCGTATGTTCGTATGTTCGTATGTTCGTATGTTCGTATGTTCGTATGTTCGTATGTTCGTATGTTCGTATGTTCGTATGTTCGTATGTTCGTATGTTCGTATGTTCGTATGTTCGTATGTTCGTATGTTCGTATGTTCGTATGTTCGTATGTTCGTATGTTCGTATGTTCGTATGTTCGTATGTTCGTATGTTCGTATGTTCGTATGTTCGTATGTTCGTATGTTCGTATGTTCGTATGTTCGTATGTTCGTATGTTCGTATGTTCGTATGTTCGTATGTTCGTATGTTCGTATGTTCGTATGTTCGTATGTTCGTATGTTCGTATGTTCGTATGTTCGTATGTTCGTATGTTCGTATGTTCGTATGTTCGTATGTTCGTATGTTCGTATGTTCGTATGTTCGTATGTTCGTATGTTCGTATGTTCGTATGTTCGTATGTTCGTATGTTCGTATGTTCGTATGTTCGTATGTTCGTATGTTCGTATGTTCGTATGTTCGTATGTTCGTATGTTCGTATGTTCGTATGTTCGTATGTTCGTATGTTCGTATGTTCGTATGTTCGTATGTTCGTATGTTCGTATGTTCGTATGTTCGTATGTTCGTATGTTCGTATGTTCGTATGTTCGTATGTTCGTATGTTCGTATGTTCGTATGTTCGTATGTTCGTATGTTCGTATGTTCGTATGTTCGTATGTTCGTATGTTCGTATGTTCGTATGTTCGTATGTTCGTATGTTCGTATGTTCGTATGTTCGTATGTTCGTATGTTCGTATGTTCGTATGTTCGTATGTTCGTATGTTCGTATGTTCGTATGTTCGTATGTTCGTATGTTCGTATGTTCGTATGTTCGTATGTTCGTATGTTCGTATGTTCGTATGTTCGTATGTTCGTATGTTCGTATGTTCGTATGTTCGTATGTTCGTATGTTCGTATGTTCGTATGTTCGTATGTTCGTATGTTCGTATGTTCGTATGTTCGTATGTTCGTATGTTCGTATGTTCGTATGTTCGTATGTTCGTATGTTCGTATGTTCGTATGTTCGTATGTTCGTATGTTCGTATGTTCGTATGTTCGTATGTTCGTATGTTCGTATGTTCGTATGTTCGTATGTTCGTATGTTCGTATGTTCGTATGTTCGTATGTTCGTATGTTCGTATGTTCGTATGTTCGTATGTTCGTATGTTCGTATGTTCGTATGTTCGTATGTTCGTATGTTCGTATGTTCGTATGTTCGTATGTTCGTATGTTCGTATGTTCGTATGTTCGTATGTTCGTATGTTCGTATGTTCGTATGTTCGTATGTTCGTATGTTCGTATGTTCGTATGTTCGTATGTTCGTATGTTCGTATGTTCGTATGTTCGTATGTTCGTATGTTCGTATGTTCGTATGTTCGTATGTTCGTATGTTCGTATGTTCGTATGTTCGTATGTTCGTATGTTCGTATGTTCGTATGTTCGTATGTTCGTATGTTCGTATGTTCGTATGTTCGTATGTTCGTATGTTCGTATGTTCGTATGTTCGTATGTTCGTATGTTCGTATGTTCGTATGTTCGTATGTTCGTATGTTCGTATGTTCGTATGTTCGTATGTTCGTATGTTCGTATGTTCGTATGTTCGTATGTTCGTATGTTCGTATGTTCGTATGTTCGTATGTTCGTATGTTCGTATGTTCGTATGTTCGTATGTTCGTATGTTCGTATGTTCGTATGTTCGTATGTTCGTATGTTCGTATGTTCGTATGTTCGTATGTTCGTATGTTCGTATGTTCGTATGTTCGTATGTTCGTATGTTCGTATGTTCGTATGTTCGTATGTTCGTATGTTCGTATGTTCGTATGTTCGTATGTTCGTATGTTCGTATGTTCGTATGTTCGTATGTTCGTATGTTCGTATGTTCGTATGTTCGTATGTTCGTATGTTCGTATGTTCGTATGTTCGTATGTTCGTATGTTCGTATGTTCGTATGTTCGTATGTTCGTATGTTCGTATGTTCGTATGTTCGTATGTTCGTATGTTCGTATGTTCGTATGTTCGTATGTTCGTATGTTCGTATGTTCGTATGTTCGTATGTTCGTATGTTCGTATGTTCGTATGTTCGTATGTTCGTATGTTCGTATGTTCGTATGTTCGTATGTTCGTATGTTCGTATGTTCGTATGTTCGTATGTTCGTATGTTCGTATGTTCGTATGTTCGTATGTTCGTATGTTCGTATGTTCGTATGTTCGTATGTTCGTATGTTCGTATGTTCGTATGTTCGTATGTTCGTATGTTCGTATGTTCGTATGTTCGTATGTTCGTATGTTCGTATGTTCGTATGTTCGTATGTTCGTATGTTCGTATGTTCGTATGTTCGTATGTTCGTATGTTCGTATGTTCGTATGTTCGTATGTTCGTATGTTCGTATGTTCGTATGTTCGTATGTTCGTATGTTCGTATGTTCGTATGTTCGTATGTTCGTATGTTCGTATGTTCGTATGTTCGTATGTTCGTATGTTCGTATGTTCGTATGTTCGTATGTTCGTATGTTCGTATGTTCGTATGTTCGTATGTTCGTATGTTCGTATGTTCGTATGTTCGTATGTTCGTATGTTCGTATGTTCGTATGTTCGTATGTTCGTATGTTCGTATGTTCGTATGTTCGTATGTTCGTATGTTCGTATGTTCGTATGTTCGTATGTTCGTATGTTCGTATGTTCGTATGTTCGTATGTTCGTATGTTCGTATGTTCGTATGTTCGTATGTTCGTATGTTCGTATGTTCGTATGTTCGTATGTTCGTATGTTCGTATGTTCGTATGTTCGTATGTTCGTATGTTCGTATGTTCGTATGTTCGTATGTTCGTATGTTCGTATGTTCGTATGTTCGTATGTTCGTATGTTCGTATGTTCGTATGTTCGTATGTTCGTATGTTCGTATGTTCGTATGTTCGTATGTTCGTATGTTCGTATGTTCGTATGTTCGTATGTTCGTATGTTCGTATGTTCGTATGTTCGTATGTTCGTATGTTCGTATGTTCGTATGTTCGTATGTTCGTATGTTCGTATGTTCGTATGTTCGTATGTTCGTATGTTCGTATGTTCGTATGTTCGTATGTTCGTATGTTCGTATGTTCGTATGTTCGTATGTTCGTATGTTCGTATGTTCGTATGTTCGTATGTTCGTATGTTCGTATGTTCGTATGTTCGTATGTTCGTATGTTCGTATGTTCGTATGTTCGTATGTTCGTATGTTCGTATGTTCGTATGTTCGTATGTTCGTATGTTCGTATGTTCGTATGTTCGTATGTTCGTATGTTCGTATGTTCGTATGTTCGTATGTTCGTATGTTCGTATGTTCGTATGTTCGTATGTTCGTATGTTCGTATGTTCGTATGTTCGTATGTTCGTATGTTCGTATGTTCGTATGTTCGTATGTTCGTATGTTCGTATGTTCGTATGTTCGTATGTTCGTATGTTCGTATGTTCGTATGTTCGTATGTTCGTATGTTCGTATGTTCGTATGTTCGTATGTTCGTATGTTCGTATGTTCGTATGTTCGTATGTTCGTATGTTCGTATGTTCGTATGTTCGTATGTTCGTATGTTCGTATGTTCGTATGTTCGTATGTTCGTATGTTCGTATGTTCGTATGTTCGTATGTTCGTATGTTCGTATGTTCGTATGTTCGTATGTTCGTATGTTCGTATGTTCGTATGTTCGTATGTTCGTATGTTCGTATGTTCGTATGTTCGTATGTTCGTATGTTCGTATGTTCGTATGTTCGTATGTTCGTATGTTCGTATGTTCGTATGTTCGTATGTTCGTATGTTCGTATGTTCGTATGTTCGTATGTTCGTATGTTCGTATGTTCGTATGTTCGTATGTTCGTATGTTCGTATGTTCGTATGTTCGTATGTTCGTATGTTCGTATGTTCGTATGTTCGTATGTTCGTATGTTCGTATGTTCGTATGTTCGTATGTTCGTATGTTCGTATGTTCGTATGTTCGTATGTTCGTATGTTCGTATGTTCGTATGTTCGTATGTTCGTATGTTCGTATGTTCGTATGTTCGTATGTTCGTATGTTCGTATGTTCGTATGTTCGTATGTTCGTATGTTCGTATGTTCGTATGTTCGTATGTTCGTATGTTCGTATGTTCGTATGTTCGTATGTTCGTATGTTCGTATGTTCGTATGTTCGTATGTTCGTATGTTCGTATGTTCGTATGTTCGTATGTTCGTATGTTCGTATGTTCGTATGTTCGTATGTTCGTATGTTCGTATGTTCGTATGTTCGTATGTTCGTATGTTCGTATGTTCGTATGTTCGTATGTTCGTATGTTCGTATGTTCGTATGTTCGTATGTTCGTATGTTCGTATGTTCGTATGTTCGTATGTTCGTATGTTCGTATGTTCGTATGTTCGTATGTTCGTATGTTCGTATGTTCGTATGTTCGTATGTTCGTATGTTCGTATGTTCGTATGTTCGTATGTTCGTATGTTCGTATGTTCGTATGTTCGTATGTTCGTATGTTCGTATGTTCGTATGTTCGTATGTTCGTATGTTCGTATGTTCGTATGTTCGTATGTTCGTATGTTCGTATGTTCGTATGTTCGTATGTTCGTATGTTCGTATGTTCGTATGTTCGTATGTTCGTATGTTCGTATGTTCGTATGTTCGTATGTTCGTATGTTCGTATGTTCGTATGTTCGTATGTTCGTATGTTCGTATGTTCGTATGTTCGTATGTTCGTATGTTCGTATGTTCGTATGTTCGTATGTTCGTATGTTCGTATGTTCGTATGTTCGTATGTTCGTATGTTCGTATGTTCGTATGTTCGTATGTTCGTATGTTCGTATGTTCGTATGTTCGTATGTTCGTATGTTCGTATGTTCGTATGTTCGTATGTTCGTATGTTCGTATGTTCGTATGTTCGTATGTTCGTATGTTCGTATGTTCGTATGTTCGTATGTTCGTATGTTCGTATGTTCGTATGTTCGTATGTTCGTATGTTCGTATGTTCGTATGTTCGTATGTTCGTATGTTCGTATGTTCGTATGTTCGTATGTTCGTATGTTCGTATGTTCGTATGTTCGTATGTTCGTATGTTCGTATGTTCGTATGTTCGTATGTTCGTATGTTCGTATGTTCGTATGTTCGTATGTTCGTATGTTCGTATGTTCGTATGTTCGTATGTTCGTATGTTCGTATGTTCGTATGTTCGTATGTTCGTATGTTCGTATGTTCGTATGTTCGTATGTTCGTATGTTCGTATGTTCGTATGTTCGTATGTTCGTATGTTCGTATGTTCGTATGTTCGTATGTTCGTATGTTCGTATGTTCGTATGTTCGTATGTTCGTATGTTCGTATGTTCGTATGTTCGTATGTTCGTATGTTCGTATGTTCGTATGTTCGTATGTTCGTATGTTCGTATGTTCGTATGTTCGTATGTTCGTATGTTCGTATGTTCGTATGTTCGTATGTTCGTATGTTCGTATGTTCGTATGTTCGTATGTTCGTATGTTCGTATGTTCGTATGTTCGTATGTTCGTATGTTCGTATGTTCGTATGTTCGTATGTTCGTATGTTCGTATGTTCGTATGTTCGTATGTTCGTATGTTCGTATGTTCGTATGTTCGTATGTTCGTATGTTCGTATGTTCGTATGTTCGTATGTTCGTATGTTCGTATGTTCGTATGTTCGTATGTTCGTATGTTCGTATGTTCGTATGTTCGTATGTTCGTATGTTCGTATGTTCGTATGTTCGTATGTTCGTATGTTCGTATGTTCGTATGTTCGTATGTTCGTATGTTCGTATGTTCGTATGTTCGTATGTTCGTATGTTCGTATGTTCGTATGTTCGTATGTTCGTATGTTCGTATGTTCGTATGTTCGTATGTTCGTATGTTCGTATGTTCGTATGTTCGTATGTTCGTATGTTCGTATGTTCGTATGTTCGTATGTTCGTATGTTCGTATGTTCGTATGTTCGTATGTTCGTATGTTCGTATGTTCGTATGTTCGTATGTTCGTATGTTCGTATGTTCGTATGTTCGTATGTTCGTATGTTCGTATGTTCGTATGTTCGTATGTTCGTATGTTCGTATGTTCGTATGTTCGTATGTTCGTATGTTCGTATGTTCGTATGTTCGTATGTTCGTATGTTCGTATGTTCGTATGTTCGTATGTTCGTATGTTCGTATGTTCGTATGTTCGTATGTTCGTATGTTCGTATGTTCGTATGTTCGTATGTTCGTATGTTCGTATGTTCGTATGTTCGTATGTTCGTATGTTCGTATGTTCGTATGTTCGTATGTTCGTATGTTCGTATGTTCGTATGTTCGTATGTTCGTATGTTCGTATGTTCGTATGTTCGTATGTTCGTATGTTCGTATGTTCGTATGTTCGTATGTTCGTATGTTCGTATGTTCGTATGTTCGTATGTTCGTATGTTCGTATGTTCGTATGTTCGTATGTTCGTATGTTCGTATGTTCGTATGTTCGTATGTTCGTATGTTCGTATGTTCGTATGTTCGTATGTTCGTATGTTCGTATGTTCGTATGTTCGTATGTTCGTATGTTCGTATGTTCGTATGTTCGTATGTTCGTATGTTCGTATGTTCGTATGTTCGTATGTTCGTATGTTCGTATGTTCGTATGTTCGTATGTTCGTATGTTCGTATGTTCGTATGTTCGTATGTTCGTATGTTCGTATGTTCGTATGTTCGTATGTTCGTATGTTCGTATGTTCGTATGTTCGTATGTTCGTATGTTCGTATGTTCGTATGTTCGTATGTTCGTATGTTCGTATGTTCGTATGTTCGTATGTTCGTATGTTCGTATGTTCGTATGTTCGTATGTTCGTATGTTCGTATGTTCGTATGTTCGTATGTTCGTATGTTCGTATGTTCGTATGTTCGTATGTTCGTATGTTCGTATGTTCGTATGTTCGTATGTTCGTATGTTCGTATGTTCGTATGTTCGTATGTTCGTATGTTCGTATGTTCGTATGTTCGTATGTTCGTATGTTCGTATGTTCGTATGTTCGTATGTTCGTATGTTCGTATGTTCGTATGTTCGTATGTTCGTATGTTCGTATGTTCGTATGTTCGTATGTTCGTATGTTCGTATGTTCGTATGTTCGTATGTTCGTATGTTCGTATGTTCGTATGTTCGTATGTTCGTATGTTCGTATGTTCGTATGTTCGTATGTTCGTATGTTCGTATGTTCGTATGTTCGTATGTTCGTATGTTCGTATGTTCGTATGTTCGTATGTTCGTATGTTCGTATGTTCGTATGTTCGTATGTTCGTATGTTCGTATGTTCGTATGTTCGTATGTTCGTATGTTCGTATGTTCGTATGTTCGTATGTTCGTATGTTCGTATGTTCGTATGTTCGTATGTTCGTATGTTCGTATGTTCGTATGTTCGTATGTTCGTATGTTCGTATGTTCGTATGTTCGTATGTTCGTATGTTCGTATGTTCGTATGTTCGTATGTTCGTATGTTCGTATGTTCGTATGTTCGTATGTTCGTATGTTCGTATGTTCGTATGTTCGTATGTTCGTATGTTCGTATGTTCGTATGTTCGTATGTTCGTATGTTCGTATGTTCGTATGTTCGTATGTTCGTATGTTCGTATGTTCGTATGTTCGTATGTTCGTATGTTCGTATGTTCGTATGTTCGTATGTTCGTATGTTCGTATGTTCGTATGTTCGTATGTTCGTATGTTCGTATGTTCGTATGTTCGTATGTTCGTATGTTCGTATGTTCGTATGTTCGTATGTTCGTATGTTCGTATGTTCGTATGTTCGTATGTTCGTATGTTCGTATGTTCGTATGTTCGTATGTTCGTATGTTCGTATGTTCGTATGTTCGTATGTTCGTATGTTCGTATGTTCGTATGTTCGTATGTTCGTATGTTCGTATGTTCGTATGTTCGTATGTTCGTATGTTCGTATGTTCGTATGTTCGTATGTTCGTATGTTCGTATGTTCGTATGTTCGTATGTTCGTATGTTCGTATGTTCGTATGTTCGTATGTTCGTATGTTCGTATGTTCGTATGTTCGTATGTTCGTATGTTCGTATGTTCGTATGTTCGTATGTTCGTATGTTCGTATGTTCGTATGTTCGTATGTTCGTATGTTCGTATGTTCGTATGTTCGTATGTTCGTATGTTCGTATGTTCGTATGTTCGTATGTTCGTATGTTCGTATGTTCGTATGTTCGTATGTTCGTATGTTCGTATGTTCGTATGTTCGTATGTTCGTATGTTCGTATGTTCGTATGTTCGTATGTTCGTATGTTCGTATGTTCGTATGTTCGTATGTTCGTATGTTCGTATGTTCGTATGTTCGTATGTTCGTATGTTCGTATGTTCGTATGTTCGTATGTTCGTATGTTCGTATGTTCGTATGTTCGTATGTTCGTATGTTCGTATGTTCGTATGTTCGTATGTTCGTATGTTCGTATGTTCGTATGTTCGTATGTTCGTATGTTCGTATGTTCGTATGTTCGTATGTTCGTATGTTCGTATGTTCGTATGTTCGTATGTTCGTATGTTCGTATGTTCGTATGTTCGTATGTTCGTATGTTCGTATGTTCGTATGTTCGTATGTTCGTATGTTCGTATGTTCGTATGTTCGTATGTTCGTATGTTCGTATGTTCGTATGTTCGTATGTTCGTATGTTCGTATGTTCGTATGTTCGTATGTTCGTATGTTCGTATGTTCGTATGTTCGTATGTTCGTATGTTCGTATGTTCGTATGTTCGTATGTTCGTATGTTCGTATGTTCGTATGTTCGTATGTTCGTATGTTCGTATGTTCGTATGTTCGTATGTTCGTATGTTCGTATGTTCGTATGTTCGTATGTTCGTATGTTCGTATGTTCGTATGTTCGTATGTTCGTATGTTCGTATGTTCGTATGTTCGTATGTTCGTATGTTCGTATGTTCGTATGTTCGTATGCTCGTATGCTCGTATGCTCGTATGCTCGTATGCTCGTATGCTCGTATGCTCGTATGCTCGTATGCTCGTATGCTCGTATGCTCGTATGCTCGTATGCTCGTATGCTCGTATGCTCGTATGCTCGTATGCTCGTATGCTCGTATGCTCGTATGCTCGTATGCTCGTATGCTCGTATGCTCGTATGCTCGTATGCTCGTATGCTCGTATGCTCGTATGCTCGTATGCTCGTATGCTCGTATGCTCGTATGCTCGTATGCTCGTATGCTCGTATGCTCGTATGCTCGTATGCTCGTATGCTCGTATGCTCGTATGCTCGTATGCTCGTATGCTCGTATGCTCGTATGCTCGTATGTTCGTATGTTCGTATGTTCGTATGTTCGTATGTTCGTATGTTCGTATGTTCGTATGTTCGTATGTTCGTATGTTCGTATGTTCGTATGTTCGTATGTTCGTATGTTCGTATGTTCGTATGTTCGTATGTTCGTATGTTCGTATGTTCGTATGTTCGTATGTTCGTATGTTCGTATGTTCGTATGTTCGTATGTTCGTATGTTCGTATGTTCGTATGTTCGTATGTTCGTATGTTCGTATGTTCGTATGTTCGTATGTTCGTATGTTCGTATGTTCGTATGTTCGTATGTTCGTATGTTCGTATGTTCGTATGTTCGTATGTTCGTATGTTCGTATGTTCGTATGTTCGTATGTTCGTATGTTCGTATGTTCGTATGTTCGTATGTTCGTATGTTCGTATGTTCGTATGTTCGTATGTTCGTATGTTCGTATGTTCGTATGTTCGTATGTTCGTATGTTCGTATGTTCGTATGTTCGTATGTTCGTATGTTCGTATGTTCGTATGTTCGTATGTTCGTATGTTCGTATGTTCGTATGTTCGTATGTTCGTATGTTCGTATGTTCGTATGTTCGTATGTTCGTATGTTCGTATGTTCGTATGTTCGTATGTTCGTATGTTCGTATGTTCGTATGTTCGTATGTTCGTATGTTCGTATGTTCGTATGTTCGTATGTTCGTATGTTCGTATGTTCGTATGTTCGTATGTTCGTATGTTCGTATGTTCGTATGTTCGTATGTTCGTATGTTCGTATGTTCGTATGTTCGTATGTTCGTATGTTCGTATGTTCGTATGTTCGTATGTTCGTATGTTCGTATGTTCGTATGTTCGTATGTTCGTATGTTCGTATGTTCGTATGTTCGTATGTTCGTATGTTCGTATGTTCGTATGTTCGTATGTTCGTATGTTCGTATGTTCGTATGTTCGTATGTTCGTATGTTCGTATGTTCGTATGTTCGTATGTTCGTATGTTCGTATGTTCGTATGTTCGTATGTTCGTATGTTCGTATGTTCGTATGTTCGTATGTTCGTATGTTCGTATGTTCGTATGTTCGTATGTTCGTATGTTCGTATGTTCGTATGTTCGTATGTTCGTATGTTCGTATGTTCGTATGTTCGTATGTTCGTATGTTCGTATGTTCGTATGTTCGTATGTTCGTATGTTCGTATGTTCGTATGTTCGTATGTTCGTATGTTCGTATGTTCGTATGTTCGTATGTTCGTATGTTCGTATGTTCGTATGTTCGTATGTTCGTATGTTCGTATGTTCGTATGTTCGTATGTTCGTATGTTCGTATGTTCGTATGTTCGTATGTTCGTATGTTCGTATGTTCGTATGTTCGTATGTTCGTATGTTCGTATGTTCGTATGTTCGTATGTTCGTATGTTCGTATGTTCGTATGTTCGTATGTTCGTATGTTCGTATGTTCGTATGTTCGTATGTTCGTATGTTCGTATGTTCGTATGTTCGTATGTTCGTATGTTCGTATGTTCGTATGTTCGTATGTTCGTATGTTCGTATGTTCGTATGTTCGTATGTTCGTATGTTCGTATGTTCGTATGTTCGTATGTTCGTATGTTCGTATGTTCGTATGTTCGTATGTTCGTATGTTCGTATGTTCGTATGTTCGTATGTTCGTATGTTCGTATGTTCGTATGTTCGTATGTTCGTATGTTCGTATGTTCGTATGTTCGTATGTTCGTATGTTCGTATGTTCGTATGTTCGTATGTTCGTATGTTCGTATGTTCGTATGTTCGTATGTTCGTATGTTCGTATGTTCGTATGTTCGTATGTTCGTATGTTCGTATGTTCGTATGTTCGTATGTTCGTATGTTCGTATGTTCGTATGTTCGTATGTTCGTATGTTCGTATGTTCGTATGTTCGTATGTTCGTATGTTCGTATGTTCGTATGTTCGTATGTTCGTATGTTCGTATGTTCGTATGTTCGTATGTTCGTATGTTCGTATGTTCGTATGTTCGTATGTTCGTATGTTCGTATGTTCGTATGTTCGTATGTTCGTATGTTCGTATGTTCGTATGTTCGTATGTTCGTATGTTCGTATGTTCGTATGTTCGTATGTTCGTATGTTCGTATGTTCGTATGTTCGTATGTTCGTATGTTCGTATGTTCGTATGTTCGTATGTTCGTATGTTCGTATGTTCGTATGTTCGTATGTTCGTATGTTCGTATGTTCGTATGTTCGTATGTTCGTATGTTCGTATGTTCGTATGTTCGTATGTTCGTATGTTCGTATGTTCGTATGTTCGTATGTTCGTATGTTCGTATGTTCGTATGTTCGTATGTTCGTATGTTCGTATGTTCGTATGTTCGTATGTTCGTATGTTCGTATGTTCGTATGTTCGTATGTTCGTATGTTCGTATGTTCGTATGTTCGTATGTTCGTATGTTCGTATGTTCGTATGTTCGTATGTTCGTATGTTCGTATGTTCGTATGTTCGTATGTTCGTATGTTCGTATGTTCGTATGTTCGTATGTTCGTATGTTCGTATGTTCGTATGTTCGTATGTTCGTATGTTCGTATGTTCGTATGTTCGTATGTTCGTATGTTCGTATGTTCGTATGTTCGTATGTTCGTATGTTCGTATGTTCGTATGTTCGTATGTTCGTATGTTCGTATGTTCGTATGTTCGTATGTTCGTATGTTCGTATGTTCGTATGTTCGTATGTTCGTATGTTCGTATGTTCGTATGTTCGTATGTTCGTATGTTCGTATGTTCGTATGTTCGTATGTTCGTATGTTCGTATGTTCGTATGTTCGTATGTTCGTATGTTCGTATGTTCGTATGTTCGTATGTTCGTATGTTCGTATGTTCGTATGTTCGTATGTTCGTATGTTCGTATGTTCGTATGTTCGTATGTTCGTATGTTCGTATGTTCGTATGTTCGTATGTTCGTATGTTCGTATGTTCGTATGTTCGTATGTTCGTATGTTCGTATGTTCGTATGTTCGTATGTTCGTATGTTCGTATGTTCGTATGTTCGTATGTTCGTATGTTCGTATGTTCGTATGTTCGTATGTTCGTATGTTCGTATGTTCGTATGTTCGTATGTTCGTATGTTCGTATGTTCGTATGTTCGTATGTTCGTATGTTCGTATGTTCGTATGTTCGTATGTTCGTATGTTCGTATGTTCGTATGTTCGTATGTTCGTATGTTCGTATGTTCGTATGTTCGTATGTTCGTATGTTCGTATGTTCGTATGTTCGTATGTTCGTATGTTCGTATGTTCGTATGTTCGTATGTTCGTATGTTCGTATGTTCGTATGTTCGTATGTTCGTATGTTCGTATGTTCGTATGTTCGTATGTTTGTATGTTCGTATGTTCGTATGTTTGTATGTTCGTATGTTTGTATGTTTGTATGTTCGTATGTTCGTATGTTCGTATGTTCGTATGTTCGTATGTTCGTATGTTCGTATGTTCGTATGTTCGTATGTTCGTATGTTCGTATGTTCGTATGTTCGTATGTTCGTATGTTCGTATGTTCGTATGTTCGTATGTTCGTATGTTCGTATGTTCGTATGTTCGTATGTTCGTATGTTCGTATGTTCGTATGTTCGTATGTTCGTATGTTCGTATGTTCGTATGTTCGTATGTTCGTATGTTCGTATGTTCGTATGTTCGTATGTTCGTATGTTCGTATGTTCGTATGTTCGTATGTTCGTATGTTCGTATGTTCGTATGTTCGTATGTTCGTATGTTCGTATGTTCGTATGTTCGTATGTTCGTATGTTCGTATGTTCGTATGTTCGTATGTTCGTATGTTCGTATGTTCGTATGTTCGTATGTTCGTATGTTCGTATGTTCGTATGTTCGTATGTTCGTATGTTCGTATGTTCGTATGTTCGTATGTTCGTATGTTCGTATGTTCGTATGTTCGTATGTTCGTATGTTCGTATGTTCGTATGTTCGTATGTTCGTATGTTCGTATGTTCGTATGTTCGTATGTTCGTATGTTCGTATGTTCGTATGTTCGTATGTTCGTATGTTCGTATGTTCGTATGTTCGTATGTTCGTATGTTCGTATGTTCGTATGTTTGTATGTTTGTATGTTCGTATGTTCGTATGTTCGTATGTTCGTATGTTCGTATGTTCGTATGTTCGTATGTTCGTATGTTCGTATGTTCGTATGTTCGTATGTTCGTATGTTCGTATGTTCGTATGTTCGTATGTTCGTATGTTCGTATGTTCGTATGTTCGTATGTTCGTATGTTCGTATGTTCGTATGTTCGTATGTTCGTATGTTCGTATGTTCGTATGTTCGTATGTTCGTATGTTCGTATGTTCGTATGTTCGTATGTTCGTATGTTCGTATGTTCGTATGTTCGTATGTTCGTATGTTCGTATGTTCGTATGTTCGTATGTTCGTATGTTCGTATGTTCGTATGTTCGTATGTTCGTATGTTCGTATGTTCGTATGTTCGTATGTTCGTATGTTCGTATGTTCGTATGTTCGTATGTTCGTATGTTCGTATGTTCGTATGTTCGTATGTTCGTATGTTCGTATGTTCGTATGTTCGTATGTTCGTATGTTCGTATGTTTGTATGTTTGTATGTTTGTATGTTTGTATGTTTGTATGTTTGTATGTTTGTATGTTTGTATGTTTGTATGTTTGTATGTTTGTATGTTTGTATGTTTGTATGTTTGTATGTTTGTATGTTTGTATGTTTGTATGTTTGTATGTTTGTATGTTTGTATGTTTGTATGTTTGTATGTTTGTATGTTTGTATGTTTGTATGTTTGTATGTTTGTATGTTTGTATGTTTGTATGTTTGTATGTTTGTATGTTTGTATGTTTGTATGTTTGTATGTTTGTATGTTTGTATGTTTGTATGTTTGTATGTTTGTATGTTTGTATGTTTGTATGTTTGTATGTTTGTATGTTTGTATGTTTGTATGTTTGTATGTTTGTATGTTTGTATGTTTGTATGTTTGTATGTTTGTATGTTTGTATGTTTGTATGTTTGTATGTTTGTATGTTTGTATGTTTGTATGTTTGTATGTTTGTATGTTTGTATGTTTGTATGTTTGTATGTTTGTATGTTTGTATGTTTGTATGTTTGTATGTTTGTATGTTTGTATGTTTGTATGTTTGTATGTTTGTATGTTTGTATGTTTGTATGTTTGTATGTTTGTATGTTTGTATGTTTGTATGTTTGTATGTTTGTATGTTTGTATGTTTGTATGTTTGTATGTTTGTATGTTTGTATGTTTGTATGTTTGTATGTTTGTATGTTTGTATGTTTGTATGTTTGTATGTTTGTATGTTTGTATGTTTGTATGTTTGTATGTTTGTATGTTCGTATGTTCGTATGTTCGTATGTTCGTATGTTTGTATGTTTGTATGTTTGTATGTTTGTATGTTTGTATGTTTGTATGTTTGTATGTTTGTATGTTTGTATGTTTGTATGTTTGTATGTTTGTATGTTTGTATGTTTGTATGTTTGTATGTTTGTATGTTTGTATGTTTGTATGTTTGTATGTTTGTATGTTTGTATGTTTGTATGTTTGTATGTTTGTATGTTTGTATGTTTGTATGTTTGTATGTTTGTATGTTTGTATGTTTGTATGTTTGTATGTTTGTATGTTTGTATGTTTGTATGTTTGTATGTTTGTATGTTTGTATGTTTGTATGTTTGTATGTTTGTATGTTTGTATGTTTGTATGTTTGTATGTTTGTATGTTTGTATGTTTGTATGTTTGTATGTTTGTATGTTTGTATGTTTGTATGTTTGTATGTTTGTATGTTTGTATGTTTGTATGTTTGTATGTTTGTATGTTTGTATGTTTGTATGTTTGTATGTTTGTATGTTTGTATGTTTGTATGTTTGTATGTTTGTATGTTTGTATGTTTGTATGTTTGTATGTTTGTATGTTTGTATGTTTGTATGTTTGTATGTTTGTATGTTTGTATGTTTGTATGTTTGTATGTTTGTATGTTTGTATGTTTGTATGTTTGTATGTTTGTATGTTTGTATGTTTGTATGTTTGTATGTTTGTATGTTTGTATGTTTGTATGTTTGTATGTTTGTATGTTTGTATGTTTGTATGTTTGTATGTTTGTATGTTTGTATGTTTGTATGTTTGTATGTTTGTATGTTTGTATGTTTGTATGTTTGTATGTTTGTATGTTTGTATGTTTGTATGTTTGTATGTTTGTATGTTTGTATGTTTGTATGTTTGTATGTTTGTATGTTTGTATGTTTGTATGTTTGTATGTTTGTATGTTTGTATGTTTGTATGTTTGTATGTTTGTATGTTTGTATGTTTGTATGTTTGTATGTTTGTATGTTTGTATGTTTGTATGTTTGTATGTTTGTATGTTTGTATGTTTGTATGTTTGTATGTTTGTATGTTTGTATGTTTGTATGTTTGTATGTTTGTATGTTTGTATGTTTGTATGTTTGTATGTTTGTATGTTTGTATGTTTGTATGTTTGTATGTTTGTATGTTTGTATGTTTGTATGTTTGTATGTTTGTATGTTTGTATGTTTGTATGTTTGTATGTTTGTATGTTTGTATGTTTGTATGTTTGTATGTTTGTATGTTTGTATGTTTGTATGTTTGTATGTTTGTATGTTTGTATGTTTGTATGTTTGTATGTTTGTATGTTTGTATGTTTGTATGTTTGTATGTTTGTATGTTTGTATGTTTGTATGTTTGTATGTTTGTATGTTTGTATGTTTGTATGTTTGTATGTTTGTATGTTTGTATGTTTGTATGTTTGTATGTTTGTATGTTTGTATGTTTGTATGTTTGTATGTTTGTATGTTTGTATGTTTGTATGTTTGTATGTTTGTATGTTTGTATGTTTGTATGTTTGTATGTTTGTATGTTTGTATGTTTGTATGTTTGTATGTTTGTATGTTTGTATGTTTGTATGTTTGTATGTTTGTATGTTTGTATGTTTGTATGTTTGTATGTTTGTATGTTTGTATGTTTGTATGTTTGTATGTTTGTATGTTTGTATGTTTGTATGTTTGTATGTTCGTATGTTTGTATGTTTGTATGTTTGTATGTTTGTATGTTTGTATGTTTGTATGTTTGTATGTTTGTATGTTTGTATGTTTGTATGTTTGTATGTTTGTATGTTTGTATGTTTGTATGTTTGTATGTTTGTATGTTTGTATGTTTGTATGTTTGTATGTTTGTATGTTTGTATGTTTGTATGTTTGTATGTTTGTATGTTTGTATGTTTGTATGTTTGTATGTTTGTATGTTTGTATGTTTGTATGTTTGTATGTTTGTATGTTTGTATGTTTGTATGTTTGTATGTTTGTATGTTTGTATGTTTGTATGTTTGTATGTTTGTATGTTTGTATGTTTGTATGTTTGTATGTTTGTATGTTTGTATGTTTGTATGTTTGTATGTTTGTATGTTTGTATGTTTGTATGTTTGTATGTTTGTATGTTTGTATGTTTGTATGTTTGTATGTTTGTATGTTTGTATGTTTGTATGTTTGTATGTTTGTATGTTTGTATGTTTGTATGTTTGTATGTTTGTATGTTTGTATGTTTGTATGTTTGTATGTTTGTATGTTTGTATGTTTGTATGTTTGTATGTTTGTATGTTTGTATGTTTGTATGTTTGTATGTTTGTATGTTTGTATGTTTGTATGTTTGTATGTTTGTATGTTTGTATGTTTGTATGTTTGTATGTTTGTATGTTTGTATGTTTGTATGTTTGTATGTTTGTATGTTTGTATGTTTGTATGTTTGTATGTTTGTATGTTTGTATGTTTGTATGTTTGTATGTTTGTATGTTTGTATGTTTGTATGTTTGTATGTTTTGTATGTTTGTATGTTTGTATGTTTGTATGTTTGTATGTTTGTATGTTTGTATGTTTGTATGTTTGTATGTTTGTATGTTTGTATGTTTGTATGTTTGTATGTTTGTATGTTTGTATGTTTGTATGTTTGTATGTTTGTATGTTTGTATTGTTTGTATGTTTGTATGTTGTATGTTGTATGTTTGTATGTTTGTATGTTTGTATGTTTGTATGTTTGTATGTTTGTATGTTTGTATGTTTGTATGTTTGTATGTTTGTATGTTTGTATGTTTGTATGTTTGTATGTTTGTATGTTTGTATGTTTTGATGTTTGTATGTTTGTATGTTTGTATGTTTGTATGTTTGTATGTTTGTATGTTTGTATGTTTGTATGTTTGTATGTTTTGTATGTTTGTATGTTTGTATGTTTGTATGTTTGTATGTTTGTATGTTGTATGTTTGTATGTTTGTATGTTTGTATGTTTGTATGTTTGTATGTTTGTATGTTTGTATGTTTGTATGTTTGTATGTTTGTTTGATTGTATGTTTGTATGTTTGTATGTTTGTTGTTTGTATGTTTGTATGTTTGTATGTTTGTATGTTTGTATGTTTGTATGTTTGTATGTTTGTATGTTTGTATGTTTGTATGTTTGTATGTTTGTATGTTTGTATGTTTGTATGTTTGTATGTTTGTATGTTTGTATGTTTGTATGTTTGTATGTTTGTATGTTTGTATGTTTGTATGTTTGTATGTTTGTATGTTTGTATGTTTGTATGTTTGTATGTTTGTATGTTTTGTATGTTTGTATGTTTGTATGTTTGTATGTTTGTATGTTTGTATGTTTGTATGTTTGTATGTTTGTATGTTTGTATGTTTGTATGTTTGTAGTTATGTTGTATGTTTGTATGTTTGTATGTTTGTATGTTTGTATGTTTGTATGTTTGTATGTTTGTATGTTTGTATGTTTGTATGTTTGTATGTTTGTATGTTTGTATGTTTGTATGTTTGTATGTTTGTATGTTTGTATGTTTGTATGTTTGTATGTTTGTATGTTTGTATGTTTGTATGTTTGTATGTTTGTATGTTTGTATGTTGTATGTTTGTATGTTTGTATGTTTGTATGTTTGTATGTTTGTATGTTTGTATGTTTGTATGTTTGTATGTTTGTATGTTTGTATGTTTGTATGTTTGTATGTTTGTATGTTTGTATGTTTGTATGTTTGTATGTTTGTATGTTGTATGTTTGTATGTTTGTATGTTTGTATGTTTGTATGTTTGTATGTTTGTATGTTTGTATGTTTGTATGTTTGTATGTTTGTATGTTTGTATGTTGTATGTTTGTATGTTTGTATGTTTGTATGTTTGTATGTTTGTATGTTTGTATGTTTGTATGTTTGTATGTTTGTATGTTTGTTTGTTTGTATGTTTGTATGTTTGTATGTTTGTATGTTTGTATGTTTGTATGTTTGTATGTTTGTATGTTTGTATGTTTGTATGTTTGTATGTTTGTATGTTTGTATGTTTGTATGTTTGTATGTTTGTATGTTTGTATGTTTGTATGTTTGTATGTTTGTATGTTTGTATGTTTGTATGTTTGTATGTTTGTATGTTTGTATGTTTGTATGTTTGTATGTTTGTATGTTTGTATGTTTGTATGTTTGTATGTTTGTATGTTTGTATGTTTGTATGTTTGTATGTTTGTATGTTTGTATGTTTGTATGTTTGTATGTTTGTATGTTTGTATGTTTGTATGTTTGTATGTTTGTATGTTGTATGTTTGTATGTTTGTATGTTTGTATGTTTGTATGTTTGTATGTTTGTATGTTTGTATGTTTGTATGTTTGTAGTTTGTATGTTTGTATGTTTGTATGTTTGTATGTTTGTATGTTTGTATGTTTGTATGTTTGTATGTTTGTATGTTGTATGTTTGTATGTTTGTATGTTGTATGTTTGTATGTTTGTATGTTTTGTATGTTTGTATGTTTGTATGTTTGTATGTTTGTATGTTTTGTATGTTTGTATGTTGTATGTTTGTATGTTTGTATGTTTGTATGTTTGTATGTTGTATGTTTGTATGTTTGTATGTTTGTATGTTTGTATGTTTGTATGTTTGTATGTTTGTATGTTTGTATGTTTGTATGTTTGTATGTTTGTATGTTTGTATGTTTGTATGTTTGTATGTTTGTATGTTTGTATGTTTGTATGTTTGTATGTTTGTATGTTTGTATGTTTGTATGTTTGTATGTTTGTATGTTTGTATGTTTGTATGTTTGTATGTTGTATGTTTGTATGTTTGTATGTTTGTATGTTTGTATGTTTGTATGTTTGTATGTTTGTATGTTTGTATGTTTGTATGTTTGTATGTTTGTATGTTTGTATGTTTGTATGTTTGTATGTTTGTATGTTTGTATGTTTGTATGTTTGTATGTTTGTATGTTTGTATGTTTGTTTGTTTGTATGTTTGTATGTTTGTATGTTTGTATGTTTGTATGTTTGTATGTTTGTATGTTTGTATGTTTGTATGTTTGTATGTTTGTATGTTTGTATGTTTGTATGTTTGTATGTTTGTATGTTTGTATGTTTGTATGTTTGTATGTTTTGTATGTTTGTATGTTTGTATGTTTGTATGTTTGTATGTGTTGTATGTTTGTATGTTTGTATGTTTGTATGTTTGTATGTTTGTATGTTTGTATGTTTGTATGTTTGTATGTTTGTATGTTTGTATGTTTGTATGTTTGTATGTTTGTATGTTTGTATGTTTGTATGTTTGTATGTTTGTATGTTTGTATGTTTGTATGTTTGTATGTTTGTATGTTTGTATGTTTGTATGTTTGTATGTTTGTTTGTTTGTATGTTTGTATGTTTGTATGTTTGTATGTTTGTATGTTTGTATGTTTGTATGTTTGTATGTTTGTATGTTTGTATGTTTGTATGTTTGTATGTTTGTATGTTTGTATGTTTGTATGTTTGTATGTTTGTATGTTTGTATGTTTGTATGTTTGTATGTTTGTATGTTTGTATGTTGTATGTTTGTATGTTTGTATGTTTGTATGTTTGTATGTTTGTATGTTTGTATGTTTGTATGTTTGTATGTTTGTATGTTTGTATGTTTGTATGTTTGTATGTTTGTATGTTTGTATGTTTGTATGTTTGTATGTTTGTATGTTTGTATGTTTGTATGTTTGTATGTTTGTATGTTTGTATGTTTGTATGTTTGTATGTTTGTATGTTTGTATGTTTGTATGTTTGTATGTTTGTATGTTTGTATGTTTGTATGTTTGTATGTTTGTATGTTTGTATGTTTGTATGTTTGTATGTTTGTATGTTTGTATGTTTGTATGTTTGTATGTTTGTATGTTTGTATGTTTGTATGTTTGTATGTTTGTATGTTTGTATGTTTGTATGTTTGTATGTTTGTATGTTTGTATGTTTGTATGTTTGTATGTTTGTATGTTTGTATGTTTGTATGTTTGTATGTTTGTATGTTTGTATGTTTGTATGTTTGTATGTTTGTATGTTTGTATGTTTGTATGTTTGTATGTTTGTATGTTTGTATGTTTGTATGTTTGTATGTTTGTATGTTTGTATGTTTGTATGTTTGTATGTTTGTATGTTTGTATGTTTGTATGTTTGTATGTTTGTATGTTTGTATGTTTGTATGTTTGTATGTTTGTATGTTTGTATGTTTGTATGTTTGTATGTTTGTATGTTTGTATGTTTGTATGTTTGTATGTTTGTATGTTTGTATGTTTGTATGTTTGTATGTTTGTATGTTTGTATGTTTGTATGTTTGTATGTTTGTATGTTTGTATGTTTGTATGTTTGTATGTTTGTATGTTTGTATGTTTGTATGTTTGTATGTTTGTATGTTTGTATGTTTGTATGTTTGTATGTTTGTATGTTTGTATGTTTGTATGTTTGTATGTTTGTATGTTTGTATGTTTGTATGTTCGTATGTTCGTATGTTTGTATGTTTGTATGTTTGTATGTTTGTATGTTTGTATGTTTGTATGTTTGTATGTTTGTATGTTTGTATGTTTGTATGTTTGTATGTTTGTATGTTTGTATGTTTGTATGTTTGTATGTTTGTATGTTTGTATGTTTGTATGTTTGTATGTTTGTATGTTTGTATGTTTGTATGTTTGTATGTTTGTATGTTTGTATGTTTGTATGTTTGTATGTTTGTATGTTTGTATGTTTGTATGTTTGTATGTTTGTATGTTTGTATGTTTGTATGTTTGTATGTTTGTATGTTTGTATGTTTGTATGTTTGTATGTTTGTATGTTTGTATGTTTGTATGTTTGTATGTTTGTATGTTTGTATGTTTGTATGTTTGTATGTTTGTATGTTTGTATGTTTGTATGTTTGTATGTTTGTATGTTTGTATGTTTGTATGTTTGTATGTTTGTATGTTTGTATGTTTGTATGTTTGTATGTTTGTATGTTTGTATGTTTGTATGTTTGTATGTTTGTATGTTTGTATGTTTGTATGTTTGTATGTTTGTATGTTTGTATGTTTGTATGTTTGTATGTTTGTATGTTTGTATGTTTGTATGTTTGTATGTTTGTATGTTTGTATGTTTGTATGTTTGTATGTTTGTATGTTTGTATGTTTGTATGTTTGTATGTTTGTATGTTTGTATGTTTGTATGTTTGTATGTTTGTATGTTTGTATGTTTGTATGTTTGTATGTTTGTATGTTTGTATGTTTGTATGTTTGTATGTTTGTATGTTTGTATGTTTGTATGTTTGTATGTTTGTATGTTTGTATGTTTGTATGTTTGTATGTTTGTATGTTTGTATGTTTGTATGTTTGTATGTTTGTATGTTTGTATGTTTGTATGTTTGTATGTTTGTATGTTTGTATGTTTGTATGTTTGTATGTTTGTATGTTTGTATGTTTGTATGTTTGTATGTTTGTATGTTTGTATGTTTGTATGTTTGTATGTTTGTATGTTTGTATGTTTGTATGTTTGTATGTTTGTATGTTTGTATGTTTGTATGTTTGTATGTTTGTATGTTTGTATGTTTGTATGTTTGTATGTTTGTATGTTTGTATGTTTGTATGTTTGTATGTTTGTATGTTTGTATGTTCGTATGTTCGTATGTTTGTATGTTTGTATGTTTGTATGTTTGTATGTTTGTATGTTTGTATGTTTGTATGTTTGTATGTTTGTATGTTTGTATGTTTGTATGTTTGTATGTTTGTATGTTTGTATGTTTGTATGTTTGTATGTTTGTATGTTTGTATGTTTGTATGTTTGTATGTTTGTATGTTTGTATGTTTGTATGTTTGTATGTTTGTATGTTTGTATGTTTGTATGTTTGTATGTTTGTATGTTTGTATGTTTGTATGTTTGTATGTTTGTATGTTTGTATGTTTGTATGTTTGTATGTTTGTATGTTTGTATGTTTGTATGTTTGTATGTTTGTATGTTTGTATGTTTGTATGTTTGTATGTTTGTATGTTTGTATGTTTGTATGTTTGTATGTTTGTATGTTTGTATGTTTGTATGTTTGTATGTTTGTATGTTTGTATGTTTGTATGTTTGTATGTTTGTATGTTTGTATGTTTGTATGTTTGTATGTTTGTATGTTTGTATGTTTGTATGTTCGTATGTTTGTATGTTTGTATGTTTGTATGTTTGTATGTTTGTATGTTTGTATGTTTGTATGTTTGTATGTTTGTATGTTTGTATGTTTGTATGTTTGTATGTTTGTATGTTTGTATGTTTGTATGTTTGTATGTTTGTATGTTTGTATGTTTGTATGTTTGTATGTTTGTATGTTTGTATGTTTGTATGTTTGTATGTTTGTATGTTTGTATGTTTGTATGTTTGTATGTTTGTATGTTTGTATGTTTGTATGTTTGTATGTTTGTATGTTTGTATGTTTGTATGTTTGTATGTTTGTATGTTTGTATGTTTGTATGTTTGTATGTTTGTATGTTTGTATGTTTGTATGTTTGTATGTTTGTATGTTTGTATGTTTGTATGTTTGTATGTTTGTATGTTTGTATGTTTGTATGTTTGTATGTTTGTATGTTTGTATGTTTGTATGTTTGTATGTTTGTATGTTTGTATGTTTGTATGTTTGTATGTTTGTATGTTTGTATGTTTGTATGTTTGTATGTTTGTATGTTTGTATGTTTGTATGTTTGTATGTTTGTATGTTTGTATGTTTGTATGTTTGTATGTTTGTATGTTTGTATGTTTGTATGTTTGTATGTTTGTATGTTCGTATGTTTGTATGTTTGTATGTTTGTATGTTTGTATGTTTGTATGTTTGTATGTTTGTATGTTTGTATGTTTGTATGTTTGTATGTTTGTATGTTTGTATGTTTGTATGTTTGTATGTTTGTATGTTTGTATGTTTGTATGTTTGTATGTTTGTATGTTTGTATGTTTGTATGTTTGTATGTTTGTATGTTTGTATGTTTGTATGTTTGTATGTTTGTATGTTTGTATGTTTGTATGTTTGTATGTTTGTATGTTTGTATGTTTGTATGTTTGTATGTTTGTATGTTTGTATGTTTGTATGTTTGTATGTTTGTATGTTTGTATGTTTGTATGTTTGTATGTTTGTATGTTTGTATGTTTGTATGTTTGTATGTTTGTATGTTTGTATGTTTGTATGTTTGTATGTTTGTATGTTTGTATGTTTGTATGTTTGTATGTTTGTATGTTTGTATGTTTGTATGTTTGTATGTTTGTATGTTTGTATGTTCGTATGTTTGTATGTTTGTATGTTTGTATGTTTGTATGTTTGTATGTTTGTATGTTTGTATGTTTGTATGTTTGTATGTTTGTATGTTTGTATGTTTGTATGTTTGTATGTTTGTATGTTTGTATGTTTGTATGTTTGTATGTTTGTATGTTTGTATGTTTGTATGTTTGTATGTTTGTATGTTTGTATGTTTGTATGTTTGTATGTTTGTATGTTTGTATGTTTGTATGTTTGTATGTTTGTATGTTTGTATGTTTGTATGTTTGTATGTTTGTATGTTTGTATGTTTGTATGTTTGTATGTTTGTATGTTGGTATGTTTGTATGTTTGTATGTTTGTATGTTTGTATGTTTGTATGTTTGTATGTTTGTATGTTTGTATGTTTGTATGTTTGTATGTTTGTATGTTTGTATGTTTGTATGTTTGTATGTTTGTATGTTTGTATGTTTGTATGTTTGTATGTTTGTATGTTTGTATGTTTGTATGTTTGTATGTTTGTATGTTTGTATGTTTGTATGTTTGTATGTTTGTATGTTTGTATGTTTGTATGTTTGTATGTTTGTATGTTTGTATGTTTGTATGTTTGTATGTTTGTATGTTTGTATGTTTGTATGTTTGTATGTTTGTATGTTTGTATGTTTGTATGTTTGTATGTTTGTATGTTTGTATGTTTGTATGTTTGTATGTTTGTATGTTTGTATGTTTGTATGTTTGTATGTTTGTATGTTTGTATGTTTGTATGTTTGTATGTTTGTATGTTTGTATGTTTGTATGTTTGTATGTTTGTATGTTTGTATGTTTGTATGTTTGTATGTTTGTATGTTTGTATGTTTGTATGTTTGTATGTTTGTATGTTTGTATGTTTGTATGTTTGTATGTTTGTATGTTTGTATGTTTGTATGTTTGTATGTTTGTATGTTTGTATGTTTGTATGTTTGTATGTTTGTATGTTTGTATGTTTGTATGTTTGTATGTTTGTATGTTTGTATGTTTGTATGTTTGTATGTTTGTATGTTTGTATGTTTGTATGTTTGTATGTTTGTATGTTTGTATGTTTGTATGTTTGTATGTTTGTATGTTTGTATGTTTGTATGTTTGTATGTTTGTATGTTTGTATGTTTGTATGTTTGTATGTTTGTATGTTTGTATGTTTGTATGTTTGTATGTTTGTATGTTTGTATGTTTGTATGTTTGTATGTTTGTATGTTTGTATGTTTGTATGTTTGTATGTTTGTATGTTTGTATGTTTGTATGTTTGTATGTTTGTATGTTTGTATGTTTGTATGTTTGTATGTTTGTATGTTTGTATGTTTGTATGTTTGTATGTTTGTATGTTTGTATGTTTGTATGTTTGTATGTTTGTATGTTTGTATGTTTGTATGTTTGTATGTTTGTATGTTTGTATGTTTGTATGTTTGTATGTTTGTATGTTTGTATGTTTGTATGTTTGTATGTTTGTATGTTTGTATGTTTGTATGTTCGTATGTTTGTATGTTCGTATGTTCGTATGTTTGTATGTTCGTATGTTCGTATGTTCGTATGTTCGTATGTTTGTATGTTTGTATGTTTGTATGTTTGTATGTTTGTATGTTTGTATGTTTGTATGTTTGTATGTTTGTATGTTTGTATGTTTGTATGTTTGTATGTTTGTATGTTTGTATGTTTGTATGTTTGTATGTTTGTATGTTTGTATGTTTGTATGTTTGTATGTTTGTATGTTTGTATGTTTGTATGTTTGTATGTTTGTATGTTTGTATGTTTGTATGTTTGTATGTTTGTATGTTTGTATGTTTGTATGTTTGTATGTTTGTATGTTTGTATGTTTGTATGTTTGTATGTTTGTATGTTTGTATGTTTGTATGTTTGTATGTTTGTATGTTTGTTGTGTGTTGTGTGTTGTTTTTTGTTTTTGTTGGGGCTTGGGTAGAAATTGTTTAGGGATAGGAAGGAGGGGAAAATCTGTTTTTGACGGTAGGGTTTTTAGGATGGTTTGGTTTTTCCAGTGATTTCTGGGAGTTGGAGCATCGATATATATGGGAGTTGGGTTAGGTTTTTTGGGCTTGTTGGCTTCTATTTGGCTTAGTTTGAGGAGGTAGATTGGGCATTCAATAAAATTTGCTGGGTGCGGGCCTGCACAATTTGCACAAGTCGCTGGAGTGTCTCTTGATTTGACGCACGTTTGGGTCAGGTGGCCTTGTACACATTTCAGACATTTTGGGCGGAGTCTGCAGTTAGCTGTAGCATGGCCCCACTGTTGGCAGCGATGGCATTGAATGATGGTCTTTTTGTTTATGTGTCGCTCCCACTCTACCTTGATGTGGAATATGTATTTTGTGTCAGAGTTGGTGTTTAAGTGTTTGAGTGTGTGTGAGTTGCTTGTTGTGATTAGGTAGAGGGGGCGTTTGGTATTGCGCATGCGGAAGGTCTTGATGGCTTCAACACCAAGTCTGCGTAACTCTTCCAGCAGCTCAGCTGGTTCTGGGGCAGAGTCGAGGCGTCTTAGTACGAATGCATGTGTTTTAGTTTGTGTGTTAGAGTATGTGTAGTACTGGAAGTAATTGTCCTTGTTCAGTTCTTGTATTAGTTTTTGTCTGTCTGTCTCTTTGTGTATGTGTATGTTAGTATTATTGTTGGTGTATTTGATATGGTAGTCATTGTTGGCGAATTTTTTAATAAATGAAGTGAGGTCGTTGCCGTTGATGGGGGCTGCTGGTATGATTATGGGTGGCGGGGGTCGTAGTTTTTACTTTTGTTCCTTCTCGGGTTCTTCATCTTCTGTTTCGGAGTCGTCATTGTCGGTTAGTACGTAAAATTTGTTAGTCATCTGTGTGGGTAGGGTGGTTTTTGTAAGAGGTCTTGTAGTTTTCCTTGGAATTTTGAAGGTGCGATCATCCGTTGCTGCTTCCTCCCTTGGGCGTACTTGTGCCTTTGAGGCAAATAATTTGCTTACCTTTACGCTTTGGTTGTTCTTCACACTTGTGGTTGGGGTTGAATTTGGGGTGGCGCGGCCTTGTGGGTTAGGGGGCTCGTCCTCCTCCATCGGTACGATGGTCTCCTCGCTCGAGTCGAGGTCTATTTGCGGGAATGGTTCCTGATTAGAGAAATCGAATGACCCTGGGAGACTCTCGAGCGATGACGATGGGGTTGGTGAGTCCACTATAGTGAGGTCAGTGGGGTTGAAATAGAAGTTTTTCTTAATGCCTTTCGATTTAAGAGCCAAAATTGGTTCGAAACACAGATTTTTGTGTCGTTGAACTCTGTGGTAGTTCGATTTGTTTGTTCAAAACATACTGAAACCGCACTATAATTGTTTATAACAATTATAATAATAATAATAATTGTGAATAAAGCCTGTATTACATTCAGCAACATTTTCGTGGATTAGTTCATGGACTAGTCCAGCAACAAAAATTGCCCAATGTAAAACATAAGTTGCACGCAACTGCGTTGCGCAACAAGTCCATGGACGAGTTGCACGGATAAGAACATGTTCTAATTTTGTTGCAGGGCAACATGCAACATTTAGTGATCCTAGTTACTTTTCATTTTACCAATCGCAATTTTTCTGGTTGGTCTTCTGTGTAGCGTAGTTTTCTGCGTGGTGTTCATTGTAGTGAAGTCTTTTGTTTAGCGTGGGCTTTCTTACATTTAGGATTTCTATTTAACGTTTACCAAAATCGGCATGCACGAAATTACTGATGACCTACGGCTCACAAAATATTTTTGATTTTTATGTAAATTGTTCTGTAAATTTTATTTACATTTAATTGTTTTAGATAATCATTATTTTTGTTTATAATTTTATACGAACATTTGTAAATGGATATATTCTTCTGAAAAATGTAAATATTTATTTAAATTTTTGCATAAAACGTATATTTTTATATTTGCAACATTATGTATTAAATAAATATTAATTAGTTAGTGTAATCATCAGATATTTGATAAAAAACAAACGAATTTCCCGTAAATAAGCTTTTTTACGATTCATTTTTAAAGAATAATAGTTAAATATTTTCAAAAAGAAACAGAAACTGTAAACAAACAAAATATTAATCAATAAACACGAAGTTATCAATCAACAGGATTTCTATAACAGACGACCAACCTTTGTTGATTTATGTTGGTATACAATGTGATATAACTAGTTATGTTGTAAGCATTGCAAATGCTAGTATGCTGAGACAGCATAGTAACGTCACCTTCCGTGAAGTTACTGGGTCAACCTACCGCAATGTATAAATAACAATATATCGCATATTGTTATGTCAGCAGTTTGACCGACTATATAAGAACTCTATGTGGACAACGACCGGCAGTTGTTCCACCGCATTGTATGATGGACTCTTAATAATAACCAACTACGTTATATCGACACCGTGGTAGTCTAGTGACCACCCCTTTCTCATCCTTACCCTAAACGTCTATTTGGCAAGAACCCGAGTACATAAGAGGAGAAGTGACCACCCCAGTCACCCTTTTACATTGGTGGCAGCGGTTTACGGATTTTTGTGCCGAATAAAGATCAGCCAGTTATCTGGGCTGATCGCGACTGGGTAAGAAACAACAAACAGAATGGGAGGCACTGGAGAGAGTACGGTAACACTAGGAGGTCCAATAATGACATACGGCAATGTAGCTAACACAGTGGAGCAACTCACAGGGAAAGATACGAGCCAATATTTCGAGAAACTTGAATTTCGAGCAAAGTGAGAAGGTTGGTCAGAACAGCAAACCGTAGCAATATTGCTATTACGCATAGGAGGAGAAGCGTATGATTTCGTATCACAACGGCCGGACCTACAAAAAGAGAACGTAAGATATAAAGATATAAAAAAGGCAGTATTAATGAGATTTGAACCACCAAGATTACCAGGTCAAATCTACCGGCTAATAGTACAATGTACACAGGCGGGAGACGAAACAGTACGAGAATTTGCTGACAAGTTACGGAAGTATAAGGAAGAGCTGAGAAAGGACTTGAAGTCTCAAATAATGGAACCAAACAGCAATGCACCAGAAATAGTATCTTCAAATTTAGTATTGACACAATTTAAATCAGGATTGCTCCCACACATCAAAATATACACCAGAACAATAAAGGAAGTAACGACAAGTTTGACATTCGAAGGTGCCGTGGAAATTGCAGAAAGAGAGGAGCGAACACAAATGGCAGAAGCGGCGGAGCCCAAAGAAATCAATGCCGTCAGAAGAACCAAATCTCCAACCACGAATATACAAACATCAAGATACCGAAATCAGGGCAGAAGAGAAATACAATGTTTTAAATGCAAAAGGAGGGGCCATATACAGAAAAATTGTAGGTATAATCAGAACTGTTTTCGCTGCGGTAAACCAGGACACCTAGTAGTAGGATGTCGCGCAAGGTTTTTGAATACAGGCATAAATCAGTACCAGAAGCAAAGTAATGCATATTACAGAAGTAAAGGTAACAGACGTAATTTAAAACACCTAAAGCCTTTCGTCCGGATACCAACGCGAGGGGTCAACAGATTCACAGACGCGAGAAGAATTACAGTACCAAATATAAACGGAATACGATCAAACGAAATAGCAAATCTCGTGATACTAGAAGTTAATAACAGACCATTGAAGATGTTGATTGACTCAGGATCAGCCATCTCACTAGTAAAAGAAGCGTACGTGGAAAAACATCGAGTAAAAAGACAACGTATAGGCACATTAACTTCAATATCGGGGGAAGAGTTAACGTACAATGGAACATCGAGGGTACATTTTAAAAGAAACAATAGCAATTTTTCATTTGACTGCGTAATTTGTCCTAACGAGCTGGCATTGGAAGCAGACGGACTACTAGGTCGAGACTTTTTGAAACAATATAAAGCAAAAATAAATTACCAAACAAATTACATCACGCTTGGAAATACGTTCATAAAATTTTTTGCTGAGCACAGCATAGCGAACATAAACACGGATGCGAAACGTAATATCAGCAAGGTCACAACAGAAATATCAACGCAGACAGAATATAGAAACAACGTTGATGCAGGTCAAGAAAAGTACAAGGAATTAACAGTATCAGCAGAAAATAAGGTGAGGGTAAAAGAAGAAATAAAAATTCCGCCAAGAAGTGAATATGTATGCCACGCTACGCAAAAATTTTGCAAGCCAGGTAAAGAATTATTAATCGAACCAGAAGAAACAAACATATACGGCCTAATAACAGCCAGGGTATTAACCAAGAGCGAGAAGGTGATACCTATTCGATTAATAAACATAACAAACACCACTGTGAATATCCCGAAAAGAACTGTAATTGGAAGGGCAGAAATATTCGAGAGTAAGACAGAAAATAAGCAAAATATAACAGAATTCGTAGACAAGAGGCTAAGAGAAATGGAGACTAAGGAAGTAGAATGTTTAGCTAATTTAATCGAAATAATCAACGAATACAGTCAGGCAAGAGTTTCAAGAAAACAGGATGAAGTACAAGTTAAAAGAATAGAGCTGCAACGTATCAAAGAACGTATAATGAAGATTGCACGACAGGAAAATAGAAATACGGAAAGACGAGAAGTGCCCATTTGATATAATACACAATATATGTAATTTTAATTGGGCTAAACCGACGAAGGATGACGAAGATAATAACATTGGAATACAATGGGATAGCATGCGGAAAAGCGAACCACACAAACTGGAAGACCATTTTGATTTAGAACATCCTGACGAAAATACTAAAAAGCAAATGATAAGCATACTCGAGGAGTGCAAGGATATTTTTCTACTAAAAGTTGCAAAACTGGGGTGTACGCATAAAGTAAAACATAAAATAATAACGGAAGAAGTACCACCAATAGCGAAAACTGCATATAGGGTCCCATTCAGTCAAAAAGAACTATTGCAAAAGGAGTTAGCAAAAATGTTAGAGGAAGGGGTAATCGAGCCATCGGATTCCCCATGGTCTTCACCAGTAGTAATCGTACCAAAAAAATCGGAAAAGGGAGAAAACAAGATAAGGGTTTGCATAGATTTCAGAGGCCTGAATGAAGTAACAAAGAAAGATCACTTCCCAGTAGCAAACATGCAGGAAACGCTCGACCAACTGGGAAACGCGAATTTATTTACGACGCTGGACTTAGCGTCAGGTTACTGGCAAGTAGAATTAGAAGAAAACGACAAGGAAAAAACGGCATTCACCACGGGAGGTCAACACTACCAGTTTACGAAAATGGCGTTTGGACTAGCAAACGCACCAAGCACATTCCAAAGATTATCGAATAGTGTACTGGCAGGATTAACCGGAGAAAGATGTTTAGTGTACCTGGATGATGTGATTATATTTAACGGAGAAGGCATAGCAGATCACATTGCTAGATTGACTAAAGTGTTCGACCGTCTGCGAAAAGCAAATCTAAAAATACAACCGAATAAATGTTAATTCCTAAAAAGTGAAACGAAGTACCTAGGACATGTGATAAGTCAACACGGAATTAAGCCGGAACCAGAAAATATTACTACAATCAGAAACTATCCAATACCAAAATCTGTGAAGGAAATAAGGGCATTCCTAGGACTAGTAGGCTTCTACCGGAGATTCATAACAAGATTTGCGAAAACTGCAGTCCCATTAACTCAATTAACAAAGAAGGATGAAGAATTTACATGGACCAAAGATTGCCAGGAAGCGTTTGAAACATTACGAGAAGCATTATGCACAGAATCGTTATTAGCGCACCTAGACTTTAATAAAGAATTCATCTTATCAACAGACGCAAGTGGATTAGCAGCTAGTGCAATTCTCAGTCAGAAGCAGAACGGATACGAAAGACCAATTGCATTTGCAAGCAGGCAATTGAACAAGGCGGAAACAAACTACGACACATCAGAAAGAG
>OX063288.1:14392646-14503904 GCA_944039245.1 Nebria salina
GCGTTTGAGGAGATAAGCGTTGCATCCAAAGCGGTTTTAATAGCTCGTCACTAACCTAATTTGCCGATAGTTCACGCATTTTTCTTAACATCTTAGAAGGTCGTCTGTCACCTAGTTCTACTTTGTGAATTAATTTCTCTTCAGAATCCTTTTCTCTTCAGATTCGATGAATTGCTCTTCTAGTCGTCTTTTTAGTGTGTAATACATGTTTGTCTCTGGTGGGTTTAGGACAATGTGCCAAAACTTCGCTCTCTAGAGCAGCAACCAATGTGTGGTACTTTGTACTGTCAGACAAAACTTTAGCAGTTATAAACTTCGCCTCGATTTGCGTAAACCATAGAGTAGGATATGCCCTCCAAAATGGAGGAATTTTCACTGAAACTCTGAAAATACCCTTACTTTCTTCAGCCATGTTGAAATAATTAAAATCAGACGTTTCAAATATCGGGGTCACCAATTTGTAACAACATAGTTGTACAATATAATTATTATTTTATTTTTTATTTATTATTATTCTTTTTTCCTCAGCCAGCCAGTTAAACATTCGCAAGTCATATTTCAACTCAAAAGAAAGATATCCTACGAGCAAAAATTTCAAAAATGAATGACATAAAAATTATTGAAGAGTCACCCTGGGCTGTAGTTTTAGTTGCTAAACCGGATTCAAGTATCAGAGTATGTATTGATTATAGGTATTTCCTATACCTGATGCCTATCCGCTACCTATCAACAATGAATCTTCGAGCCGGTTATTGGCAATTTTTGAAAATGATAGAGATAAACTGCTCTTATAACACTATTTGGTACGTATTGTAGCGAGCTTACGGGGTGTACGGGAGTACAGGAAGGGAATGCGGGCTGCCTGCAGAGAATGTGCATGAAGGATATATGCGGCCGGCTGGGGCAGTCAGCCGAGCAGTGAGAATCCGGTGTACGCGTGAATCACAATCCAGTGTCCGTTATCAGTACCAAGTGTAATATGTGGAAATAAATAATAAGCGAATAGACATATAAACATTAGTGTGGAAATAAATTACAGGTTAGTGTATAACATAAATATTAGTTAAATAAGTGCTTTATTAGCTTTAGTGTCTAAGCGTATAAAATAAATCATCAGTAGCGTTAAATTAAATACTGTTGTTTAATTTCTCCACTCAATCGGAAAAACTTTACAATATCGTTTATTCTACGAATGCCATTTGGGTTACAAAATGCACCAGCTACCTTCCAACGATTGGTGGATAAACTAAAATCGCATTACATTATACACAATTCAATTGTTTATATAGCACACGATTACAATTCGGTACATCAAGTATGTATAACTCGGGCTCAAGAGCGACAAGCGCATATGAGTGAAAAGTCAATAAGAGCGACAATCGCATATAAGTGAAGAGTTCAATAAGAGCGACAAGCCCATATGAGCAACAAGCCTATAAGAGCTAAAGATCAAAACTACGATACAGCCAAAAGAGCGACATACCTGGATGAGCCATTACCAATTATTCTTATTTTTTATAATGAGACATGTAAATGAAAATTGTTTATGAAAATTGCAATGCGTGAATATGCTTTAAATACCAAGCTATCGCTTAGAAAAGAGACGCATTTCCCAATCGCGTTTCTCGCCTGTACTGTCGTCGAAAACATTTGACACCTTGATTTCTATCAAATGTTTTTTATAGGGGGGGAAGGGTATCTTATAATGTGACATTCTGTGACGAACGGGAAGGATACGATAATAGAAAAACGGGCATCACATTTTCTTGTAGCAATAACTTGTTTAAATAAATATTTGTGTTCATACACATAATAAAATATTAGTTATCTACTTAGGCTTAATATTTAACATTTTCATCTTACCTATACATATTTAAAACAACTTTTATCTATTGTTTTACGTATATTTCATGTCAATTGAGAAAGATGAAAGAATGTTTAATCGCGGAACTAATTTTATTTATTATATACTTATTATATATTTTCAAAATGTTATTCAATAATTATTTGTCTACCAACGCTTACAATATTATTTTCAACTAATTCCTTTTCAATTTCGTTATAGTTATAAAGCTTATATTCTTTCCACTGTATTGCGAGATCTTTTAAGAAATTACTTATAAAAATTCTCTGCCTATCATTAAATGCGGTCGATTGGCGTAACCACTATCAATAAGCAAAAACAATCTGCCACTTTCAAAATCAGTTTTAACTCTACTATTGTTTAATATAGTTTGATCATGGAAAGATTCTGGACATCGCGCAACTTATTCAAAAATTTTAATGTTGCGTCCGAAACGGTTTGTACATCTAGAGAGAAATAATTTTTCCTTGTGCCGTCTCAATTGTTAAAGTTATCTACATTATTACTGTATATTTTTCTTTTTCTAATTATTATTTCTTCGTCAGAAAAAAATTTCACTAAACTATGATGTTTATGTCAAATATAAAGTAACTTTTATAAATTATAGTGAGGTAACTAGAGACTTTAGTTTAAAGTTACTTTATATTTTAAAATTTTATTATGAAACGATTGCACGAGTTTAAAGTTTACTTTAAAATTTAAAGTGGCTTTAAATTTATTATGAAACCGACCGTTAATTATAATAATTAAAATAAGCTGTAAAGAAAAATAACCACTTTATTTTTTATAACTATTCTTATCTTGTATTATTTTATATATGTGTACTATTTCAGCGTTAGACTCTAATGTTATTTAATGAACAACTTGATTATGAAATGATCTATGAAATTTGTGCCATACAAAATTTCTGGTATAGTATTTTCTTCCACGGCACACTGGAAAAATAAGAATCGCTTTAGGAACACACTTTTCTGAAATGCATATTTATGTTCATGTTGTTTCTACAATTTCCTGATTTACTGTCGAATCGTTTTGTAAAATAACAAATTTTGTGTCTCGCAAAACAGTGATTGAGAAAATCTGCACTAGCTTATAAAGAAATACCTTCATTTCGGTTTGCCAATAAAACTCTTGGTTGCAATTTTTCATCGCAATAAGTTCTGAAAGAGTCTCTCATTATGATTTCGTCCTGACTTAACTGTGACTCCAAATTCAACGGATCCTCCCAATTAAAAGACACTTTAGATTGAAGTAGCGTCGATGATGCATCTGTGTTTTAATTAAGGAATTTTACATAGTAATACATAATAGGCACTCTAAATAACATGCAGCTTAAAAAGCGAAAATATGCTTCAAGTAAATCAAAATGATTGGTGGGGTACATAAATTGGTGTCTATTTTCGTGACTAGCATATCTCCGGAAAATTGTAAAGCCCATTATACATGACTGGCCGCTATTCCGTCATATTTTCAAATTTAATGTGTTTTGAATCACACATACAAGCACACACACACAATCAAATGCACAAACCCACGCAAACGCGCTCACACACACGCACACGCACGCGCGCACACACACTAACATACATACACACAAACATGCATATACACAAACATACACACAAACATAAACACAAGCAAACACACAAACATACACACAAACACACACACAAATATATACACAAACATACACACATACATACGAGCATGCATACAAACATACCTACAAACGTACAATTTATATTATACAAGCCTTAGTTTAATATTAAAAAAACTCTTATTTAATTTTTTGTGTTGGTTCGTACAGAGGTTGTTACTAGAATGCCTTAATATATTCTACTTCTAAGTTGTACATAGATTTTCTACTTTCTGTGAATTTGATTGTCTTTCGTTGCATCAGCGCTTTATGGCTGATGCAATTAGCTATTTAAGTTATGAAATAGAGGTGGTGTCTCTACATAACTCCTCCACCCTTAAGAGAAAAAGCTAACCTAATAAACGTTAGGTTTTAAAAAACAAATTTAAATTTTATTTTCATTTAATTCGGCACAATTAGGGTTAGATCGTGCTGCAGAGTTATTTCGTTTAGTTAGATAATCTTTGCACTTACATAATACAATTATAATTATTATAATAAGTAAGATAGCATAAATACTTACATAATGCAATTAATTATTCGATACATTTAGTTTGTGTGACCAATTTTCGTAACAACGCACAGTGGTCCGAAACTACAAAAAGTGTGACAAAAGTCTAAGAATTTTTCGGGAGTATTGAAATTCAGCAGACGTAAGTTATTGTGGTTGTTGATAATAATTTTGATATTTTTTTGGGAAAAAAAATGGCGGATCTAATATGGCGGACATGTAAGTGAAAAAAGTATATAACTTCTTTAAAAAAATAGGTATTAGGGTGTATTAAGGTTCGCTTATTTAGAATTTGATATAAAGAAGCAGTTATTTAACCTGAATGAAATTGCGTAGGTAAACTTATAAGCATTTGTGTTAAACGATATCGTAGTTTCACTATTCTGCAAATTTATAATCTTTTTTCTAACCTGCAGATCGCTTTCACACTAAATATATTTCTAAGAATAAATATTAAATGCCCAACTTCAAATTATTTAAGTCTATTTTGTTAAACAATTGACAGGCGCAGGTGATACGATTTATGTAAAAATATATATAATGAGCAGAAATTTATTTTGAAGCCAGTACTCTTTTTGGTAAAAAATTCAAACAAAAGTTGTGCCAGTTGACTAGAGTAAACAGGCATTTCCGGTCTAAATATTTTATTCAAAAATAGGAGGTGCACATGCGAGGCATATACGAATCTTAAGTTTAAACTTTTAAAATTTTACCTTTAGTCGTTTAGGCTGTAGAACGCATACACACACACACACACACACACACATAGACAGACGTCATTCTAAAAATAGTTTCAATCGATTCAGGGAAGGTCAAAACGTATATTTCCGTTGATATTTCGAGATTAGAAGTATAAGAAAGTAAAAATTCCCATATATACGAGAAAAAAAGAGAAATTTGGATTTGTTTTTAATTCTCCCCGAGGGAAAAGGTCTTAAAATTATAACCCATCAAGAATTTTCACTTTATCTTTTCCAGGAAGTTTCAAAAATATACGACAGTCTAAAAAACAACTTTTAGAAGACGTCATCTGCCGCCGCCTGGATGAATCAGAATTGGCTAAAAATATTTTTTTTAAGTCTTCAATAAAGTGTATAAAAATGTGCAAAAAAATTTTTTTTAATAACTGCAAAAGGTTTCTCAAAATTAATTTTAAAACGTGAATTATTTTTCGATTTAGTACGTAAAGATCCTCATAAACGATTATCTTGTAAAAGAAACCTCGTATCCATGTTTGCGGCACGAAAAGGCAGGTAATCTTTACGATAATAGTTAAAGAATACTCCAAGCTATATTATTATTACTTTCATATCACATGATCTCAGGGGATCACAACTTTTTTTAAAATTAAGTAAACAACTGTTTATGTTTACATTTGTCTTCACTACCATTTTTAACGTTATTGTTTATATATGGCAGATATAAATATTGGGCAATGTTATATATGTAAATGATCTACATACCACCAGGAATGTCCATCACAAAACCGAATTGCAAATTAAAAACAAGATAAAAAGTTATGAACACTTGACGATATGTCAATAAACGATGCACCTAGTGCGTATAAAATTTCTAGTGTAACCGGTTACTTTGCGATGACGTATAGCTAATGTATTAAGATTTTTGGCGATTTTTTTTTCTCTATTGTATACAATAACTCCTTCCTAACGATATCCCATAGTACTACATTTAAAATTACGACTTACATTTTTCGACTTTTGTCACACTTTTTGTAGTTTCGGACCACTGTACAACGCTAAAAACATTTGACTTTCGGAAGTACAGTACGTAAAAATTCTCTATATTATTAAAATACATGTTATTGTTTACTTTGATAATATGATGATATGGTTCATCGCGGTTATAAAAGTAAACAATAGCATGTATTTAATTAATATAGAGAATTTTTACGTACTGTACTTCCGAAAGTCAAATGTTTTTAACGTTGTTACGAAAATTGGTCACACAAACTAAATATATCGAATAATTTAATGCATTATGTAATTATTTATGCTATCTTACTTATTATAATAATTATAATTGTATTATGTAAGTGCAAAGATTATCTAACTAAACGAAATAACTCTGAAGCACGATCTAACACTAATTGTACCGAATTTTTTTTTTTTTTTTTTTAATAATAGTTTATTTACAACTGGCCTGTTGTTTAGGCCAACCAGCAAATTTGATGTATTGCATTACATATCATGTGTGAGGTCAGTTCCCAGCGGAACTGCCTCTTTTAATTTACACAGATAACTTAATATTTTACGGGAATTTTAGATCTAAAGGTTTTGTCCTTTTTAAGCGTCTGGGGTCGTCCTCGTTGTTTAGGAGGTTCAGTGCGAGTTCGTTTGGATGGTCGTTCAGCTTGTCTTCGTGTTTGGAATGTTTTTATTTGCTCGTGGACGTATCTTATTTTCAGGTCCTTGTGTATTGTGTGGTTGCTAACATACCAAGGGGCGTTTAGGATCATACGTAGGGTCTTGTTCTGGAATCGCTGAATTATGTTGGTGTTGGACTTCTTGGCGCAACCCCATAATTGTATTCCATACGTCCAAATTGGAATTATTATGGCTTTGTAGATGAGGATTTTGTTCTCCAGTGACAGTTGCGACTTGCGTCCTAGAAGCCAGTACATTTTCTTCACAGTTATATCCAGTTGTTTCCTTTTGTTTTTCAGGTGCTTGCACCAAACTAATCCTTTATCTAGAGTCATTCCTAGGTATTTTGTATCGTCTTTTGTTTCCAGTTGTTTGTTGTTTATATGTATTTGTGGGCATGTTACTTTTTTGTTTGTGAAGACTACGTGCGTGGTTTTGTCTTCGTTAATTTTTATTTTCCATGTTCTGGCCCAGTTTTGGATTTCGTCGAGAGATGTTTGTAATAGTGCTGATACTTGATTGGGGTCCTCGTGTTTAGCGATTATTGCCGTGTCGTCAGCGTAAGTTGCTATTGTGACGTTGTTTGCGCATGGCAAGTCGCCTGTGTAGAGTTGATAGAGTACTGGTCCGAGTACACTGCCTTGCGGAACTCCAGCTCGTATTTTTTGTATTTGAGATGTACATCCTTCGCAGGTTACTTGGAAGTACCGGTCTTCCAGGTAGGATTTGATTAGGAAGTAGTATTGGTATGGTAGGGATTTTTTTATTTTGTATAGCAGGCCTGTGTGCCAAACTCTATCAAATGCCTGACTTATATCTATGAAGACTCCTCCACATATTTTTCCATACTGCAGGCATTCTTCTATCTCGTTTGTTATCCTATGTACCTGTTGAATTGTGGAGTGACTCTCTCTAAAACCGAATTGGTGTGATGGGATTAGATTGTCGTCTTCCATTATAACTTTGAGTCTTTTTAGAAGTAATTTTTCGAACAGTTTGGATGGTTGTGATAGCAAGGATATCGGCCTGTATGATGAGGCTTTGTGAGAGGGTTTTCCAGGCTTTTGTATTAGTATTATTTGGGCAAATTTCCACTGCACTGGGAAGTAAAGGATCCTTATCATTGCGTTATATATCTGAGTTAACAGCGCTATAGCTTTTCTTGGTAACTCTTTTAAAATTCTTGCCGTTATCAAGTCGTATCCTGGGCATTTTTTATTATTGAGATATTGTATCTCGTTTTTAATTTCATTTGGAGTGAAGGACTTGATTGGTGGGGATAATTGTACTGGAGATACTAGGAACTCTTCTATTTGGTTTTCTTCATCAGGTGTCAGGGAGGATGGGTGGGGTTCAAATACTTTAGAAAGATGTTCCGCTAGTACTTCTGTTTTTTCTTCGTCCTCTCTGGCCCAGGTTCCGTCTTCCTTCATAATTGGTGATATATGTGCCGTTGGTCTTTTGAGTTTCTTTGTTGCTCGCCATAATGAGTATTCTGTTTCGTAGTGAGCGGATAGATTACCTACATAGTCGTGGAATGAGTCGTTTTTTATATTTTGTATTAGTTTTTTAATTTCTTTTGTATGATGATTTAGTTTATTTTTGTCGTCAGGATGTTGTGTTTGTTGCCATCTACGTCTTATTTTTCTCTTCTCCGCGATTTTTTCTCGAAGATGTTTGGGTAAGTTAGTGTTATATTCGTTTTTATTTTCTTTTTCTGGAGTAGAGTGCCACGAAGCTCTATGGATGCTGATCCTGAAGTATTCGACGGCTTCATCTATGTCATCAGGTGTTTTAAGTGCAACTTGTAGATTTATATTATCGTTTAAGTGCTTTTTGAACTCATTCCAGTTGGTGTTTTTGTTATGTAGTCTAGGTTTTTTCTCTTTTATTATTAGTGTAGAACTCATTGTTAGGATGACTGGCGAGTGATCTGATGATAGGTCATAACTGGGTTCAGTTTTGGTGTAGTTCTGTGAGATATCTTTGGCGATGAAAAAATCCAGAAGGTCAGGTCGCTTGTTGGTGTCTGTGGGCCAGTATGTAGGTTTGCCCGTACTTAGGTGGTTGTACCCTTTGGCTAGAATTGCTTTTCGTAGTTCAGTTCCTTTAGGGTTTATTATTCTCGAGCCCCAGTGGGGATGTTTGGAGTTGTAATCCCCTCCTGCGATGAATCTGTTCCCCAGAGTGTCCAAGTATTCTTCAAAGTCGTTTTTCTTGATGTTGTATTTTGGTGGACAATATACCGCAGAGATATTCAGTGAGCCGTGTGAATCTTGGATTTTAACATTTGTGGCTTGTAGGTGTTCCTTTTCAAATTTTTCGAGTTCGCAATGCTTTATCCTTTCGCTTATTATTATCGCAGTACCCCCATGTGCTGTTTCGTCGGGATGGTTTGTGTGGTATGTTTTATATGTGTGGATTTTGAAGTAAGATCTTTGGGTGAAGTGTGTCTCGCTTATAAGCATTATGTCTATTTTTTGTTGTCTAAGAAATATTTCTACTTCGTTGCGGTGTTGGACCAATCCGTTGGCATTCCACAGAGCAATTCTTCTTGAGTCAGCCATTTGTCTTGTTTATAAGGCTTGTGAGTAGGTTTATTATCATTGAGTTTTGTTGCATTATTTGGCTGAACATTTGTTCGAATTTGTTTAGGAATTTTACCATTATGTTATTATTCTCAGTCTGTTGTTGGTCGTGGGGTTGATAATTTTTGTTGTTTTGAGCGGTGTTTCTGGTTGCTGCTTCAGCGTAACTGATGTTTTCTCTTTGATAGTTGTTGTTGTTGTAGTAGTATTGGTTTGTTTGTGGTTGTGTTTTGGGTTGTGCATTTTTGTTTCTAAGTTTTTGCAGGTCGCGGTATATTTGACAGCCCTTGTAGTTTGCCGGGTGAGGTCCTGAGCAAAGAGCGCATGTTGCTGCTGTTTCTTTGTCTTTTTTACAATCCGACGATGGATGATTTTCTCCACACTTTACGCAGTAGTGTGGCTTTCTGCAGTATCGTTTTGTGTGTCCATACTCCTGGCAGCGCATACACTGTGGTATTTCTGTCTTCTTCCTTGGTGCTTCAACGATGATTTTTGTGCCTAGTATGTGTTTTAGGTCATAGATCTTCTTGTTGTCTTCACTTGGTTCTTGGTCGATGAAATGCATTGGTAGTGGTTCTTTACTTTTCCAGCTTTTTATATTTGTAACATTTCTTATTATGAATCCCTTTTCTTCTAGTGCTTCTTTTATGTCTTCTGACGGAACGGTGGGATGGATGTTTTTTATGACGACCCTGTAGGATCTCTCTTCACGTGGTTGGTATGTGTGATATGCAATGTTATTTGTATTTACCATTCTCACTAGTCTTCTGTATGCATCCGATGAATTTGTTTGTATTTTGATTGCATCGTTTTCGTGTGTTTTGCATAAAAACTCCGTTTTTTGTAGAACTGTCGTTAAAGTTTCCAACATTGCGGGAAAGTCTGTCACGTCTTGGATGTAGACTGGTGGAGGTTTGGGATCTTTTTTGGTTTGCGTTTCATTGGCGCAGGATTCCTCATTTAGCGCAGAGAATCTGTTTGTTGCGTAGGAGCATGATGCGGTCGTATTGTCGGGATTGTTTCTTTTCTTCTGTTTGTTTATTTTAGGGTCTGTGTCATTTTCTCTGGGTCTTTTTAGTCTACTCTTTATGCTGACCTTTTGCCAAGGAAGGCTGTCAGTGTTTATCGAATCTTTTGTGGTGTTATTCTCTGGAGATATTTGTCCTAGATTTATTGGTGTGCTGCAGATTGGTGTTGTTTGAATTGTCGTCATTGTGGTTTGGGTGTAGTAGGGTGGAGTAGCTAGGGTTGTTATAACGTTTGTTACTGTATTAGTAACTACATTGGATCCATCACTTGTATCTGCCATTGTTTCGGTGTTTTGTTTGTGCTACCGTTGGCAACACTGCTTTTAACTCGGGTTGCGCGCGATTCTGCACGCACTACTCGCGTTTAGCACGTGCTAAGTGCCGGTTTTACTTTGTTTTAAGTTAACTTCTGTACGAAAGTACACTGTATTTTCACTGTATTTTTAGTTGCGGCACACTTGTACACAAGTCACCTCACTTTTTATTGATTTATTTGCCTTATTTTATTGACAATCTGAAATGTTTTTAGGATTAGTAAACTCTGTTCACTATCACATGTCACGGTTGCCAACTATTGTACCGAATTAAATGAAAATAAAATTTAAATTTGTTTTTTATTATAAATAACTTTAAACGCGGTTATCAAAGTAAACAATAACATGTATTTAAAAATTCTCTATGTTATTACATAGAGAATTTTTACGTACTGTACTTTCGAAATTCAAATGTTTTTAACGTTGTTACGAAAATTGGTCACACAAACTAAATGCCAAAATATGAATTATTACCCGGTCACATGCAACCCTTAAAATCATCTGGCAAGACTCAAACCTCATATTTATATTTACTTCAAGTTCCATAAATTATATAATAAATATTTGAGGGATATTCGAACCTCGGGCGGTCAACTTAGGCTTTTTCTCGAAACTAACCAAATGTTTTTTTTAATATTAGCGTTGAATAATACAATAAATAAGTGTAACTTAAAATCATTGTTACTTGCCTCGACCTCATTTAGGAAACGCCATTCTACTTTCTTATAAGCAGTTTTGACCTTCCCTGAATCAATTCCAACTATTTTTGGAATGACGTCTGTCTCTCTCTCTCTCTCTCTCTGTGTGTGTGTGTGTGTGTGTGTGTGTATGCTCTCTACTGCCTAAACCGTTGAAGCTAAAATTATGAAACTTTAAACTTAAGATTTGCATATGCCTGAGGTGTGCACCTTGTATTTTTGGAAACAATATTCCGACAGGAAGTGCATGTTAACTCTAGTCATTTTTTGCAGTTTCTGCAATTACTCAAAACTAGTTGCAGTTAACTAACCAGATGTTTTTTTTTTAATATTAGCGTTGAATAATACAATAAATAAATGTAACTTAAAATCATTGTTACTTGCCTCGACCTCATTTAGGAAACGCCTTTTTACTTTCTTATACGCAGTATTAGTAAGTATTGTAATCATGAAACATTTGGTTCTCGAGATTTTAACGGAAATATACGTTTTGACCTTCCCTGAATCAATTCCAACTATTTTTGGAATGACGTCTGTCTGTGTGTGTGTGTGTGTGTGTGTATGTATGTATGTTTGTGTGCCTGTATATGTGTGTGTGTGTATGCTCTCTACAGCCTAAACCGTTGAAGCTAAAATTATGAAACTTTAAGCTTAAGATTTGCATATGCCTGAGGTGTGCACCTTCTATTTTTGGAAACAATATTCCGACAGGAAGTGCATGCTAACTCTAGTCATTTTTTGCAGTTTCTGCAATTACTCAAAACTAGTTGCAGTTACAGAAAAATTGATACAATACAAATTATATATATCAGCATTTTGTACAACTTTTATTTGAAACTTTTTTTCCCAAACGGCACCGGAAACAAGATAAAGGCTCTTGAAATTTCTTCTTATTAAATTTATTTTCACATAAATCTTATCATCTGCGCCTGTCAATTGTTTATCAAGAAAAACAAAACCGACTTAAATAATTTGAAGTTTGACATTTTATAATTATTCTAAAAAATATATTTAGTGTAAAAGTGTTCCAAGGCTAAGAGCAAATATTATTAATTAGAAAATTAATGAAAATGGGATGTGATTTAACCCTAAAGAGTATAAGAAAGTTCGGTGCAAGACACTGCAGATGTTTTTTCCATAAATTCAAAACGAATTGACAGTTCGCAAGACCTATCAAGGTCTTTGATCAAATGTGACCCAAAAAGATCTCGTCCGTTACCGGACGAAGGAGAACATATTTTAAAGGGCGAAACTAAGATTTTGCCCAAATTTCTAATAATTAAAAGGACAGAAGAGGGTAAAATCATTTCTGAGACCTCTTGCTTTGGCTTGGCGAGGAGCCTGAACGAACTGGCTGGTGGAGAACCTAAATCCACCAAGCGGCTTCGTGATGGCACACTTTTAGTTGAAACGGTTAATTCTTTACAAACAAAGTCTTTGTTGAAAGCCACAGTTTTATTTGGCATTCCGATATCAGTAGAAACTCACAGGTCCCTCAACTCATGTCAGGGCGTAATATCATGTTACGACCTGCTTTTTGTTGAGATGGACGAGTGCAAACGGGAACTTGCGAGTCAGTGTGTTATAGACTGTCGACGGCTCACTACGAAGAAAAACGGCGAAGTTAAAAATACGATATCTGTTGTTTTAACTTTCGGGCTAGATAAGCTGCCGGAGAAGATTAAGGTTGGTTTTCACAGTTGTTCCGTGAGACCATACTTTCCTCGACCAATGCGATGTTTTAAATGCCAGAAGTTCGGGCACACTGCATCTCGTTGTGACGCACAGGCTGTGAGCAGGAGCACTTGGGCGAGGAATGTAAGGGTCCGGCCCACTGCGTTAATTGTTCTGGCAATGATCCTTCTTTCTTTTCTGATTGTCCACGCAATCAGGAAAAAAGGAAGATTATTGAAATCAAAATTGTTGACAAACTTTCTTATTTCGACGCCCCACAGTGGTCCGAAACTACAAAAAGTGTGACAAAAGTCTAAGAATTTTTCGAGAGTATTGAAATTCAGCAGACGTAAGTTATTGTGGTTGTTGATAATAATTTTGATATTTTTTTGGGAAAAAAAATGGCGGATCTAATATGGCGGACATGTAAGTGAAAAAAGTATATAACTTCTTTAAAAAAATAGGTATTAGGGTGTATTAAGGTTCGCTTATTTAGAATTTGATATAAAGAAGCAGTTATTTAACCTGAATGAAATTGCGTAGGTAAACTTATAAGCATTTGTGTTAAACGATATCGTAGTTTCACTATTCTGCAAATTTATAATCTTTTTTCTAACCTGCAGATCGCTTTCACACTAAATATATTTCTAAGAATAAATATTAAATGCCCAACTTCAAATTATTTAAGTCTATTTTGTTAAACAATTGACAGGCGCAGGTGATACGATTTATGTAAAAATATATATAATGAGCAGAAATTTATTTTGAAGCCAGTACTCTTTTTGGTAAAAAATTCAAACAAAAGTTGTGCCAGTTGACTAGAGTAAACAGGCATTTCCGGTCTAAATATTTTATTCAAAAATAGGAGGTGTACATGCGAGGCATATACGAATCTTAAGTTTAAACTTTTAAAATTTTACCTTTAGTCGTTTAGGCTGTAGAACGCATACACACACACACACACACACACACACACACACACACACACATAGACAGACGCCATTCCAAAAATAGTTTCAATCGATTCAGGGAAGGTCAAAACGTATATTTCCGTTGATATATCGAGATTAGAAGTATAAGAAAGTAAAAATTCCCATATATACGAGAAAAAAAGAGAAATTTGGATTTTTTTTAATTCTCCCCGAGAGAAAAGGTCTTAAAATTATAACCCATCAAGAATTTTAACTTTATCTTTTCCAGGAAGTTTCAAAAATATACGACAGTCTAAAAAACAACTTTTAGAAGACGTCATCTGCCGCCGCCTGGATGAATCAGAATTGGCTAAAAATATTTTTTTTTAGTCTTCAATAAGTTGTATAAAAATGTGCAAAAAAATTTGTTTTAATAACTGCAATAGGTTTCTCAAAATTAATTTTAAAGCGTGAATTATTTTTCGATTTAGTACGTAAAGATCCTCATAAACGATTATCTTGTAAAATAAACCTCGTATCCATGTTTGCGGCACGAAAAGGCAGGTAATCTTTACGATAATAGTTAAAGAATACTCCAAGCTATATTATTATTACTTTCATATCACATGATCTCAGGGGATCACAACATTTTTTTAAATTAAGTAAACACCTGTTTATGTTTACATTTGTCTTCACTACCATTTTTAACGTTATTGTTTATATATGGCAGATATAAATATTGGGCAATGTTATGTATGTAAATGATCTACATACCACCAGGAATGTCCATCACAAAACCGAATTGCAAATTAAAAACAAGATAAAAAGTTATGAACACTTGACGATATGTCAATAAACGCCTAGTGCGTATAAAATTTCTAGTGTAACCGGTTACTTTGCGATGACGTATAGCTAATGTATTAAGATTTTTGGCGATTTTTTTTTCTCTATTGTATACAATAGCTCCTTCCTAACGATATCCCATAGTACTACATTTAAAATTACGACTTACATTTTTCGACTTTTGTCACACTTTTTGTAGTTTCGGACCACTGTGCAACGCTAAAAACATTTGACTTTCGGAAGTACAGTACGTAAAAATTCTCTATATTATTAAAATACATGTTATTGTTTACTTTGATAATATGATGATATGGTTCATCGCGGTTATAAAAGTAAACAATAGCATGTATTTAATTAATATAGAGAATTTTTACGTACTGTACTTCCGAAAGTCAAATGTTTTTAACGTTGTTACGAAAATTGGTCACACAAACTAAATGTATCGAATAATTTAATGCATTATGTAATTATTTATGCTATCTTACTTATTATAATAATTATAATTGTATTATGTAAGTGCAAAGATTATCTAACTAAACGAAATAACTCTGAAGCACGATCTAACACTAATTGTACCGAATTAAATGAAAATAAAATTTAAATTTGTTTTTTATTATTAATAACTTTAAACGCGGTTATCAAAGTAAACAATAACATGTATTTAAATAACATAGAGAATTTTTACGTACTGTACTTTCGAAATTCAAATGTTTTTAACGTTGTTACGAAAATTGGTCACACAAACTAAATGCCAAAATATGAATTATTACCCGGTCACGTGCAACCCTTAAAATCATCTGGCAAGACTCAAACCTCATATTTATATTTACTTCAAGTTCCATAAATTATATAATAAATATTTGAGGGATATTCGAACCTCGGGCGGTCAACTTAGGCTTTTTCTCGAAACTAGCCAAATGTTTTTTTTTTAATATTAGCGTTGAATAATACAATAAATAAGTGTAACTTAAAATCATTGTTACTTGCCTCGACCTCATTTAGGAAACGCCTTTTTACTTTTTTATAAGCAGTTTTGACCTTCCCTGAATCAATTCCAACTATTTTTGGAATGACGTCTGTCTGTGTGTGTGTGTGTGTGTGTGTATGTGTGTGTGTGCCTGTATATGTGTGTGTGTGTGTGTATGCTCTCTACAGCCTAAATCGTTGAAGCTAAAATTATGAAACTTTAAGCTTAAGATTTGCATATGCCTGAGGTGTGCACCTTCTATTTTTGGAAACAATATTCCGACATGAAGTGCATGCTAACTCTAGTCATTTTTTGCAGTTTCTGCAATTACTCAAAACTAGTTGCAGTTACAGAAAAATTGATACAATACAAATTATATATATCAGCATTTTGTACAACTTTTATTTGAAACTTTTTTTCCCAAACGGCACCGGAAACAAGATAAAGGCTCTTGAAATTTCTTCTTATTAAATTTATTTTCACATAAATCTTATCATCTGCGCCTGTCAATTGTTTATCAAGAAAAACAAAACCGACTTAAATAATTTGAAGTTTGACATTTTATAATTATTCTAAAAAATATATTTAGTGTAAAAGTGTTCCAAGGCTAAGAGCAAATATTATTAATTAGAAAATTAATGAAAATGGGATGTGATTTAACCCTAAAGAGTATAAGAAAGTTCGGTGCAAGACACTGCAGATGTTTTTTCCATAAATTCAAAACGAATTGACAGTTCGCAAGACCTATCAAGGTCTTTGATCAAATGTGACCCAAAAAGATCTCGTCCGTTACCGGACGAAGGAGAACATATTTTAAAGGGCGAAACTAAGATTTTGCCCAAATTTCTAATAATTAAAAGGACAGAAGAGGGTAAAATCATTTCTGAGATCTCTTGCTTTGGCTTGGCGAGGAGCCTGAACGAACTGACTGGTGGAGAACCTAAATCCACCAAGCGGCTTCGTGATGGCACACTTTTAGTTGAAACGGTTAATTCTTTACAAACAAAGTCTTTGTTGAAAGCCACAGTTTTATTTGGCATTCCGATATCAGTAGAAACTCACAGGTCCCTCAACTCATGTCAGGGCGTAATATCATGTTACGACCTGCTTTTTGTTGAGATGGACGAGTGCAAACGGGAACTTGCGAGTCAGTGTGTTATAGACTGTCGACGGCTCACTACGAAGAAAAACGGCGAAGTTAAAAATACGATATCTGTTGTTTTAACTTTCGGGCTAGATAAGCTGCCGGAGAAGATTAAGGTTGGTTTTCACAGTTGTTCCGTGAGACCATACTTTCCTCGACCAATGCGATGTTTTAAATGCCAGAAGTTCGGGCACACTGCATCTCGTTGTGACGCACAGGCTGTGAGCAGGAGCACTTGGGCGAGGAATGTAAGGGTCCGGCCCACTGCGTTAATTGTTCTGGCAATGATCCTTCTTTCTTTTCTGATTGTCCACGCAATCAGGAAAAAAGGAAGATTAGTGAAATCAAAATTGTTGACAAACTTTCTTATTTCGACGCCCCACAGTGGTCCGAAACTACAAAAAGTGTGACAAAAGTCTAAGAATTTTTCGAGAGTATTGAAATTCAGCAGACGTAAGTTATTGTGGTTGTTGATAATAATTTTGATATTTTTTTGGGAAAAAAAATGGCGGATCTAATATGGCGGACATGTAAGTGAAAAAAGTATATAACTTCTTTAAAAAAATAGGTATTAGGGTTTATTAAGGTTCGCTTATTTAGAATTTGATATACAGAAGCAGTTATTTAACCTGAATGAAATTGCGTAGGTAAACTTATAAGCATTTGTGTTAAACGATATCGTAGTTTCACTATTCTGCAAATTTATAATCTTTTTTCTAACCTGCAGATCGCTTTCACACTAAATATATTTCTAAGAATAAATATTAAATGCCCAACTTCAAATTATTTAAGTCTATTTTGTTAAACAATTGACAGGCGCAGGTGATACGATTTATGTAAAAATATATATAATGAGCAGAAATTTATTTTGAAGCCAGTACTCTTTTTGGTAAAAAATTCAAACAAAAGTTGTGCCAGTTGACTAGAGTAAACAGGCATTTCCGGTCTAAATATTTTATTCAAAAATAGGAGGTGCACATGCGAGGCATATACGAATCTTAAGTTTAAACTTTTAAAATTTTACCTTTAGTCGTTTAGGCTGTAGAACGCATACACACACACACACACACACACACACACACACACACACACACACACACACACACACATAGACAGACGTCATTCCAAAAATAGTTTCAATCGATTTAGGGAAGGTCAAAACGTATATTTCCGTTGATATCTCGAGATTAGAAGTATAAGAAAGTAAAAATTCCCATATATACGAGAAAAAAAGAGAAATTTGGATTTTTTTTAATTCTCCCCGAGAGAAAAGGTCTAAAAATTATAACCCATCAAGAATTTTCACTTTATCTTTTCCAGGAAGTTTCAAAAATATACGACAGTCTAAAAAACAACTTTTAGAAGACGTCATCTGCCGCCGCCTGGATGAATCAGAATTGGCTAAAAATATTTTTTTTAAGTCTTCAATAAGTTGTATAAAAATGTGCAAAAAATTTTTTTTTAATAACTGCAATAGGTTTCTCAAAATTAATTTTAAAACGTGAATTATTTTTCGATTTAGTACGTAAAGATCCTCATAAACGATTATCTTGTAAAAGAAACCTCGTATCCATGTTTGCGGCACGAAAAGGCAGGTAATCTTTACGATAATAGTTAAAGAATACTCCAAGCTATATTATTATTACTTTCATATCACATGATCTCAGGGGATCACAACTTTTTTTTAAATTAAGTAAACAACTGTTTATGTTTACATTTGTCTTCACTACCATTTTTAACGTTATTGTTTATATATGGCAGATATAAATATTGGGCAATGTTATGTATGTAAATGATCTACATACCACCAGGAATGTCCATCACAAAACCGAATTGCAAATTAAAAACAAGATAAAAAGTTATGAACACTTGACGATATGTCAATAAACGCCTAGTGCGTATAAAATTTCTAGTGTAACCGGTTACTTTGCGATGACGTATAGCTAATGTATTAAGATTTTTGGCGATTTTTTTTTCTCTATTGTATACAATAGCTCCTTCCTAACGATATCCCATAGTACTACATTTAAAATTACGACTTACATTTTTCGACTTTTGTCACACTTTTTGTAGTTTCGGACCACTGTGCAACGCTAAAAACATTTGACTTTCGGAAGTACAGTACGTAAAAATTCTCTATATTATTAAAATACATGTTATTGTTTACTTTGATAATATGATGATATGGTTCATCGCGGTTATAAAAGTAAACAATAGCATGTATTTAATTAATATAGAGAATTTTTACGTACTGTACTTCCGAAAGTCAAATGTTTTTAACGTTGTTACGAAAATTGGTCACACAAACTAAATGTATCGAATAATTTAATGCATTATGTAATTATTTATGCTATCTTACTTATTATAATAATTATAATTGTATTATGTAAGTGCAAAGATTATCTAACTAAACGAAATAACTCTGAAGCACGATCTAACACTAATTGTACCGAATTAAATGAAAATAAAATTTAAATTTGTTTTTTATTATTAATAACTTTAAACGCGGTTATCAAAGTAAACAATAACATGTATTTAAATAACATAGAGAATTTTTACGTACTGTACTTTCGAAATTCAAATGTTTTTAACGTTGTTACGAAAATTGGTCACACAAACTAAATGCCAAAATATGAATTATTACCCGGTCACGTGCAACCCTTAAAATCATCTGGCAAGACTCAAACCTCATATTTATATTTACTTCAACTTCCATAAATTATATAATAAATATTTGAGGGATATTCGAACCTCGGGCGGTCAACTTAGGCTTTTTCTCGAAACTAGCCAAATGTTTTTTTTTTAATATTAGCGTTGAATAATACAATAAATAAGTGTAACTTAAAATCATTGTTACTTGCCTCGACCTCATTTAGGAAACGCCTTTTTACTTTTTTATAAGCAGTTTTGACCTTCCCTGAATCAATTCCAACTATTTTTGGAATGACGTCTGTCTGTGTGTGTGTGTGTGTGTGTATGTGTGTGTGTGCCTGTATATGTGTGTGTGTGTGTGTGTATGCTCTCTACAGCCTAAATCGTTGAAGCTAAAATTATGAAACTTTAAGCTTAAGATTTGCATATGCCTGAGGTGTGCACCTTCTATTTTTGGAAACAATATTCCGACATGAAGTGCATGCTAACTCTAGTCATTTTTTGCAGTTTCTGCAATTACTCAAAACTAGTTGCAGTTACAGAAAAATTGATACAATACAAATTATATATATCAGCATTTTGTACAACTTTTATTTGAAACTTTTTTTCCCAAACGGCACCGGAAACAAGATAAAGGCTCTTGAAATTTCTTCTTATTAAATTTATTTTCACATAAATCTTATCATCTGCGCCTGTCAATTGTTTATCAAGAAAAACAAAACCGACTTAAATAATTTGAAGTTTGACATTTTATAATTATTCTAAAAAATATATTTAGTGTAAAAGTGTTCCAAGGCTAAGAGCAAATATTATTAATTAGAAAATTAATGAAAATGGGATGTGATTTAACCCTAAAGAGTATAAGAAAGTTCGGTGCAAGACACTGCAGATGTTTTTTCCATAAATTCAAAACGAATTGACAGTTCGCAAGACCTATCAAGGTCTTTGATCAAATGTGACCCAAAAAGATCTCGTCCGTTACCGGACGAAGGAGAACATATTTTAAAGGGCGAAACTAAGATTTTGCCCAAATTTCTAATAATTAAAAGGACAGAAGAGGGTAAAATCATTTCTGAGATCTCTTGCTTTGGCTTGGCGAGGAGCCTGAACGAACTGACTGGTGGAGAACCTAAATCCACCAAGCGGCTTCGTGATGGCACACTTTTAGTTGAAACGGTTAATTCTTTACAAACAAAGTCTTTGTTGAAAGCCACAGTTTTATTTGGCATTCCGATATCAGTAGAAACTCACAGGTCCCTCAACTCATGTCAGGGCGTAATATCATGTTACGACCTGCTTTTTGTTGAGATGGACGAGTGCAAACGGGAACTTGCGAGTCAGTGTGTTATAGACTGTCGACGGCTCACTACGAAGAAAAACGGCGAAGTTAAAAATACGATATCTGTTGTTTTAACTTTCGGGCTAGATAAGCTGCCGGAGAAGATTAAGGTTGGTTTTCACAGTTGTTCCGTGAGACCATACTTTCCTCGACCAATGCGATGTTTTAAATGCCAGAAGTTCGGGCACACTGCATCTCGTTGTGACGCACAGGCTGTGAGCAGGAGCACTTGGGCGAGGAATGTAAGGGTCCGGCCCACTGCGTTAATTGTTCTGGCAATGATCCTTCTTTCTTTTCTGATTGTCCACGCAATCAGGAAAAAAGGAAGATTAGTGAAATCAAAATTGTTGACAAACTTTCTTATTTCGACGCCCCACAGTGGTCCGAAACTACAAAAAGTGTGACAAAAGTCTAAGAATTTTTCGAGAGTATTGAAATTCAGCAGACGTAAGTTATTGTGGTTGTTGATAATAATTTTGATATTTTTTTGGGAAAAAAAATGGCGGATCTAATATGGCGGACATGTAAGTGAAAAAAGTATATAACTTCTTTAAAAAAATAGGTATTAGGGTTTATTAAGGTTCGCTTATTTAGAATTTGATATACAGAAGCAGTTATTTAACCTGAATGAAATTGCGTAGGTAAACTTATAAGCATTTGTGTTAAACGATATCGTAGTTTCACTATTCTGCAAATTTATAATCTTTTTTCTAACCTGCAGATCGCTTTCACACTAAATATATTTCTAAGAATAAATATTAAATGCCCAACTTCAAATTATTTAAGTCTATTTTGTTAAACAATTGACAGGCGCAGGTGATACGATTTATGTAAAAATATATATAATGAGCAGAAATTTATTTTGAAGCCAGTACTCTTTTTGGTAAAAAATTCAAACAAAAGTTGTGCCAGTTGACTAGAGTAAACAGGCATTTCCGGTCTAAATATTTTATTCAAAAATAGGAGGTGCACATGCGAGGCATATACGAATCTTAAGTTTAAACTTTTAAAATTTTACCTTTAGTCGTTTAGGCTGTAGAACGCATACACACACACACACACACACACACACACACACACACACACACACACACACACACACATAGACAGACGTCATTCCAAAAATAGTTTCAATCGATTTAGGGAAGGTCAAAACGTATATTTCCGTTGATATCTCGAGATTAGAAGTATAAGAAAGTAAAAATTCCCATATATACGAGAAAAAAAGAGAAATTTGGATTTTTTTTAATTCTCCCCGAGAGAAAAGGTCTAAAAATTATAACCCATCAAGAATTTTCACTTTATCTTTTCCAGGAAGTTTCAAAAATATACGACAGTCTAAAAAACAACTTTTAGAAGACGTCATCTGCCGCCGCCTGGATGAATCAGAATTGGCTAAAAATATTTTTTTTAAGTCTTCAATAAGTTGTATAAAAATGTGCAAAAAATTTTTTTTTAATAACTGCAATAGGTTTCTCAAAATTAATTTTAAAACGTGAATTATTTTTCGATTTAGTACGTAAAGATCCTCATAAACGATTATCTTGTAAAATAAACCTCGTATCCATGTTTGCGGCACGAAAAGGCAGGTAATCTTTACAATAATAGTTAAAGAATACTCCAAGCTATATTATTATTACTTTCATATCACATGATCTCAGGGGATCACAACTTTTTTTTAAATTAAGTAAACAACTGTTTATGTTTACATTTGTCTTCACTACCATTTTTAACGTTATTGTTTATATATGGCAGATATAAATATTGGGCAATGTTATGTATGTAAATGATCTACATACCACCAGGAATGTCCATCACAAAACCGAATTGCAAATTAAAAACAAGATAAAAAGTTATGAACACTTGACGATATGTCAATAAACGATGCACCTAGTGCGTATAAAATTTCTAGTGTAACCGGTTACTTTGCGATGACGTTTAGCTAATGTATTAAGATTTTTGGCGATTTTTTTTCTCTATTGTATACAATAGCTCCTTCCTAACGATATCCCATAGTACTACATTTAAAATTACGACTTACATTTTTCGACTTTTGTAACACTTTTTGTAGTTTCGGACCACTGTGCAACGCTAAAAACATTTGACTTTCGGAAGTACAGTACGTAAAAATTCTCTATATTATTAAAATACATGTTATTGTTTACTTTGATAATATGATGATATGGTTCATCGCGGTTATAAAAGTAAACAATAGCATGTATTTAATTAATATAGAGAATTTTTACGTACTGTACTTCCGAAAGTCAAATGTTTTTAACGTTGTTACGAAAATTGGTCACACAAACTAAATGTATCGAATAATTTAATGCATTATGTAATTATTTATGCTATCTTACTTATTATAATAATTATAATTGTATTATGTAAGTGCAAAGATTATCTAACTAAACGAAATAACTCTGAAGCACGATCTAACACTAATTGTACCGAATTAAATGAAAATAAAATTTAAATTTGTTTTTTATTATTAATAACTTTAAACGCGGTTATCAAAGTAAACAATAACATGTATTTAAATAACATAGAGAATTTTTACGTACTGTACTTTCGAAATTCAAATGTTTTTAACGTTGTTACGAAAATTGGTCACACAAACTAAATGCCAAAATATGAATTATTACCCGGTCACGTGCAACCCTTAAAATCATCTGGCAAGACTCAAACCTCATATTTATATTTACTTCAAGTTCCATAAATTATATAATAAATATTTGAGGGATATTCGAACCTCGGGCGGTCAACTTAGGCTTTTTCTCGAAACTAACCAAATGTTTTTTTTTTATATTAGCGTTGAATAATACAATAAGTAAGTGTAACTTAAAATCATTGTTACTTGCCTCGACCTCATTTAGGAAACGCCTTTTTACTTTCTTATAAGCAGTTTTGACCTTCCCTGAATCAATTCCAACTATTTTTGGAATGACGTCTGTCTCTCTCTCTCTCTCTCTGTGTGTGTGTGTGTGTGTGTGTGTGTGTGTGTGTGTGTGTGCGTGTGTGTGTGTGTGTGTGTGTGTGCCTGTGTGTGTGCCTGTGTGTGTGCCTGTGTGTGTGTGTGTATGCTCTCTACTGCCTAAACCGTTGAAGCTTAAATTATGAAACTTTAAACTTAAGATTTGCATATGCCTGAGGTGTGCACCTTGTATTTTTGGAAACAATATTCCGACAGGAAGTGCATGTTAACTCTAGTCATTTTTTGCAGTTTCTGCAATTACTCAAAACTAGTTGCAGTTAACTAACCAGATGTTTTTTTTTTAATATTAGCGTTGAATAATACAATAAATAAATGTAACTTAAAATCATTGTTACTTGCCTCGACCTCATTTAGGAAACGCCTTTTTACTTTCTTATACGCAGTATTAGTAAGTATTGTAATCATGAAACATTTGGTTCTCGAGATTTTAACGGAAATATACGTTTTGACCTTCCCTGAATCAATTCCAACTATTTTTGGAATGACGTCTGTCTGTGTGTGTGTGTGTGTGTGTGTGTATGTGTGTGTGTGCCTGTATATGTGTGTGTGTGTGTATGTTCTCTACAGCCTAAGCCGTTGAAGCTAAAATTATGAAACTTTAAGCTTAAGATTTGCATATGCCTGAGGTGTGCACCTTCTATTTTTGGAAACAATATTCCGACATGAAGTGCATGCTAACTCTAGTCATTTTTTGCAGTTTCTGCAATTACTCAAAACTAGTTGCAGTTACAGAAAAATTGATACAATACAAATTATATATATCAGCATTTTGTACAACTTTTATTTGAAACTTTTTTTCCCAAACGGCACCGGAAACAAGATAAAGGCTCTTGAAATTTCTTCTTATTAAATTTATTTTCACATAAATCTTATCATCTGCGCCTGTCAATTGTTTATCAAGAAAAACAAAACCGACTTAAATAATTTGAAGTTTGACATTTTAAAATTATTCTAAAAAATATATTTAGTGTAAAAGTGTTCCAAGGCTAAGAGCAAATATTATTAATTAGAAAATTAATGAAAATGGGATGTGATTTAACCCTAAAGAGTATAAGAAAGTTCGGTGCAAGACACTGCAGATGTTTTTTCCATAAATTCAAAACGAATTGACAGTTCGCAAGACCTATCAAGGTCTTTGATCAAATGTGACCCAAAAAGATCTCGTCCGTTACCGGACGAAGGAGAACATATTTTAAAGGGCGAAACTAAGATTTTGCCCAAATTTCTAATAATTAAAAGGACAGAAGAGGGTAAAATCATTTCTGAGATCTCTTGCTTTGGCTTGGCGAGGAGCCTGAACGAACTGGCTGGTGGAGAACCTAAATCCACCAAGCGGCTTCGTGATGGCACACTTTTAGTTGAAACGGTTAATTCTTTACAAACAAAGTCTTTGTTGAAAGCCACAGTTTTATTTGGCATTCCGATATCAGTAGAAACTCACAGGTCCCTCAACTCATGTCAGGGCGTAATATCATGTTACGACCTGCTTTTTGTTGAGATGGACGAGTGCAAACGGGAACTTGCGAGTCAGTGTGTTATAGACTGTCGACGGCTCACTACGAAGAAAAACGGCGAAGTTAAAAATACGATATCTGTTGTTTTAACTTTCGGGCTAGATAAGCTGCCGGAGAAGATTAAGGTTGGTTTTCACAGTTGTTCCGTGAGACCATACTTTCCTCGACCAATGCGATGTTTTAAATGCCAGAAGTTCGGGCACACTGCATCTCGTTGTGACGCACAGGCTGTGAGCAGGAGCACTTGGGCGAGGAATGTAAGGGTCCGGCCCACTGCGTTAATTGTTCTGGCAATGATCCTTCTTTCTTTTCTGATTGTCCACGCAATCAGGAAAAAAGGAAGATTATTGAAATCAAAATTGTTGACAAACTTTCTTATTTCGACGCCCCACAGTGGTCCGAAACTACAAAAAGTGTGACAAAAGTCTAAGAATTTTTCGAGAGTATTGAAATTCAGCAGACGTAAGTTATTGTGGTTGTTGATAATAATTTTGATATTTTTTTGGGAAAAAAAATGACGGATCTAATATGGCGGACATGTAAGTGAAAAAAGTATATAACTTCTTTAAAAAAATAGGTATTAGGGTGTATTAAGGTTCGCTTATTTAGAATTTGATATAAAGAAGCAGTTATTTAACCTGAATGAAATTGCGTAGGTAAACTTATAAGCATTTGTGTTAAACGATATCGTAGTTTCACTATTCTGCAAATTTATAATCTTTTTTCTAACCTGCAGATCGCTTTCACACTAAATATATTTCTAAGAATAAATATTAAATGCCCAACTTCAAATTATTTAAGTCTATTTTGTTAAACAATTGACAGGCGCAGGTGATACGATTTATGTAAAAATATATATAATGAGCAGAAATTTATTTTGAAGCCAGTACTGTTTTTGGTAAAAAATTCAAACAAAAGTTGTGCTAGTTGACTAGAGTAAACAGGCATTTCCGGTCTAAATATTTTATTCAAAAATAGGAGGTGTACATGCGAGGCATATACGAATCTTAAGTTTAAACTTTTAAAATTTTACCTTTAGTCGTTTAGGCTGTAGAACGCACACACACACACACACACACACACACACACACACACACACACACACACACACACACACACATAGACAGACGTCATTCCAAAAATAGTTTCAATCGATTCAGGGAAGGTCAAAACGTATATTTCCGTTGATATATCGAGATTAGAAGTATAAGAAAGTTAAAATTCCCATATATACGAGAAAAAAAGAGAAATTTGGATTTTTTTTTAATTCTCCCCGAGGGAAAAGGTCTTAAAATTATAACCCATCAAGAATTTTCACTTTATCTTTTCCAGGAAGTTTCAAAAATATACGACAGTCTAAAAAACAACTTTTAGAAGACGTCATCTGCCGCCGCCTGGATGAATCAGAATTGGCTAAAAATATTTTTTTTTAGTCTTCAATAAGTTGTATAAAAATGTGCAAAAAAATTTGTTTTAATAACTGCAATAGGTTTCTCAAAATTAATTTTAAAGCGTGAATTATTTTTCGATTTAGTACGTAAAGATCCTCATAAACGATTATCTTGTAAAATAAACCTCGTATCCATGTTTGCGGCACGAAAAGGCAGGTAATCTTTACGATAATAGTTAAAGAATACTCCAAGCTATATTATTATTACTTTCATATCACATGATCTCAGGGGATCACAACATTTTTTTAAATTAAGTAAACACCTGTTTATGTTTACATTTGTCTTCACTACCATTTTTAACGTTATTGTTTATATATGGCAGATATAAATATTGGGCAATGTTATGTATGTAAATGATCTACATACCACCAAGAATGTCCATCACAAAACCGAATTGCAAATTAAAAACAAGATAAAAAGTTATGAACACTTGACGATATGTCAATAAACGATGCACCTAGTGCGTATAAAATTTCTAGTGTAACCGGTTACTTTGCGATGACGTATAGCTAATGTATTAAGATTTTTGGCGATTTTTTTTTCTCTATTGTATACAATAGCTCCTTCCTAACGATATCCCATAGTACTACATTTAAAATTACGACTTACATTTTTCGACTTTTGTCCCACTTTTTGTAGTTTCGGACCACTGTGCAACGCTAAAAACATTTGACTTTCGGAAGTACAGTACGTAAAAATTCTCTATATTATTAAAATACATGTTATTGTTTACTTTGATAATATGATGATATGGTTCATCGCGGTTATAAAAGTAAACAATGGCATGTATTTAATTAATATAGAGAATTTTTACGTACTGTACTTCCGAAAGTCAAATGTTTTTAACGTTGTTACGAAAATTGGTCACACAAACTAAATGTATCGAATAATTTAATGCATTATGTAATTATTTATGCTATCTTACTTATTATAATAATTATAATTGTATTATGTAAGTGCAAAGATTATCTAACTAAACGAAATAACTCTGAAGCACGATCTAACACTAATTGTACCGAATTAAATGAAAATAAAATTTAAATTTGTTTTTTATTATTAATAACTTTAAACGCGGTTATCAAAGTAAACAATAACATGTATTTAAATAACATAGAGAATTTTTACGTACTGTACTTTCGAAATTCAAATGTTTTTAATGTTGTTACGAAAATTGGTCACACAAACTAAATGCCAAAATATGAATTATTACCCGGTCACGTGCAACCCTTAAAATCATCTGGCAAGACTCAAACCTCATATTTATATTTACTTCAAGTTCCATAAATTATATAATAAATATTTGAGGGATATTCGAACCTCGGGCGGTCAACTTAGGCTTTTTCTCGAAACTAGCCAAATGTTTTTTTTTTAATATTAGCGTTGAATAATACAATAAATAAGTGTAACTTAAAATCATTGTTACTTGCCTCGACCTCATTTAGGAAACGCCTTTTTACTTTTTTATAAGCAGTTTTGACCTTCCCTGAATCAATTCCAACTATTTTTGGAATGACGTCTGTCTGTGTGTGTGTGTGTGTATGTGTGTGTGTGCCTGTATATGTGTGTGTGTGTGTGTGTATGCTCTCTACAGCCTAAATCGTTGAAGCTAAAATTATGAAACTTTAAGCTTAAGATTTGCATATGCCTGAGGTGTGCACCTTCTATTTTTGGAAACAATATTCCGACAGGAAGTGCATGCTAACTCTAGTCATTTTTTGCAGTTTCTGCAATTACTCAAAAGTAGTTGCAGTTACAGAAAAATTGATACAATACAAATTATATATATATATCAGCATTTTGTACAACTTTTACTTGAAACTTTTTTTCCCAAACGGCACCGGAAACAAGATAAAGGCTCTTGAAATTTCTTCTTATTAAATTTATTTTCACATAAATCTTATCATCTGCGCCTGTCAATTGTTTATCAAGAAAAACAAAACCGACTTAAATAAATTGAAGTTTGACATTTTATAATTATTCTAAAAAATATATTTAGTGTAAAAGTGTTCCAAGGCTAAGAGCAAATATTATTAATTAGAAAATTAATGAAAATGGGATGTGATTTAACCCTAAAGAGTATAAGAAAGTTCGGTGCAAAACACTGCAGATGTTTTTTCCATAAATTCAAAACGAATTGACAGTTCGCAAGACCTATCAAGGTCTTTGATCAAATGTGACCCAAAAAGATCTCGTCCGTTACCGGACGAAGGAGAACATATTTTAAAGGGCGAAACTAAGATTTTGCCCAAATTTCTAATAATTAAAAGGACAGAAGAGGGTAAAATCATTTCTGAGATCTCTTGCTTTGGCTTGGCGAGGAGCCTGAACGAACTGGCTGGTGGAGAACCTAAATCCACCAAGCGGCTTCGTGATGGCACACTTTTAGTTGAAACGGTTAATTCTTTACAAACAAAGTCTTTGTTGAAAGCCACAGTTTTATTTGGCATTCCGATATCAGTAGAATCTCACAGATCCCTCAACTCATGTCAGGGCGTAATATCATGTTACGACCTGCTTTTTGTTGAGATGGACGAGTGCAAACGGGAACTTGCGAGTCAGTGTGTTATAGACTGTCGACGGCTCACTACGAAGAAAAACGGCGAAGTTAAAAATACGATATCTGTTGTTTTAACTTTCGGGCTAGATAAGCTGCCGGAGAAGATTAAGGTTGGTTTTCACAGTTGTTCCGTGAGACCATACTTTCCTCGACCAATGCGATGTTTTAAATGCCAGAAGTTCGGGCACACTGCATCTCGTTGTGACGCACAGGCTGTGAGCAGGAGCACTTGGGCGAGGAATGTAAGGGTCCGGCCCACTGCGTTAATTGTTCTGGCAATGATCCTTCTTTCTTTTCTGATTGTCCACGCAATCAGGAAAAAAGGAAGATTATTGAAATCAAAATTGTTGACAAACTTTCTTATTTCGACGCCCCACAGTGGTCCGAAACTACAAAAAGTGTGACAAAAGTCTAAGAATTTTTCGAGAGTATTGAAATTCAGCAGACGTAAGTTATTGTGGTTGTTGATAATAATTTTGATATTTTTTTGGGAAAAAAAATGACGGATCTAATATGGCGGACATGTAAGTGAAAAAAGTATATAACTTCTTTAAAAAAATAGGTATTAGGGTGTATTAAGGTTCGCTTATTTAGAATTTGATATAAAGAAGCAGTTATTTAACCTGAATGAAATTGCGTAGGTAAACTTATAAGCATTTGTGTTAAACGATATCGTAGTTTCACTATTCTGCAAATTTATAATCTTTTTTCTAACCTGCAGATCGCTTTCACACTAAATATATTTCTAAGAATAAATATTAAATGCCCAACTTCAAATTATTTAAGTCTATTTTGTTAAACAATTGATAGGCGCAGGTGATACGATTTATGTAAAAATATATATAATGAGCAGAAATTTATTTTGAAGCCAGTACTCTTTTTGGTAAAAAATTCAAACAAAAGTTGTGCTAGTTGACTAGAGTAAACAGGCATTTCCGGTCTAAATATTTTATTCAAAAATAGGAGGTGTACATGCGAGGCATATACGAATCTTAAGTTTAAACTTTTAAAATTTTACCTTTAGTCGTTTAGGCTGTAGAACGCACACACACACACACACACACACATAGACAGACGTCATTCCAAAAATAGTTTCAATCGATTCAGGGAAGGTCAAAACGTATATTTCCGTTGATATCTCGAGATTAGAAGAATAAGTAAAAATTCCCATATATACGAGAAAAAAAGAGAAATTTGGATTTTTTTTTAATTCTCCCCGAGGGAAAAGGTCTTAAAATTATAACCCATCAAGAATTTTCACTTTATCTTTTCCAGGAAGTTTCAAAAATATACGACAGTCTAAAAAACAACTTTTAGAAGACGTCATCTGCCGCCGCCTGGATGAATCAGAATTGGCTAAAAATATTTTTTTTAAGTCTTCAATAAGTTGTATAAAAATTTGCAAAAAAATTTGTTTTAATAACTGCAATAGGTTTCTCAAAATTAATTTTAAAGCGTGAATTATTTTTCGATTTAGTACGTAAAGATCCTCATAAACGATTATCTTGTAAAATAAACCTCGTATCCATGTTTGCGGCATGAAAAGGCAGGTAATCTTTACGATAATAGTTAAAGAATACTCCAAGCTATATTATTATTACTTTCATATCACATGATCTCAGGGGATCACAACATTTTTTTAAATTAAGTAAACACCTGTTTATGTTTACATTTGTCTTCACTACCATTTTTAACGTTATTGTTTATATATGGCAGATATAAATATTGGGCAATGTTATGTATGTAAATGATCTACATACCACCAGGAATGTCCATCACAAAACCGAATTGCAAATTAAAAACAAGATAAAAAGTTATGAACACTTGACGATATGTCAATAAACGATGCACCTAGTGCGTATAAAATTTCTAGTGTAACCGGTTACTTTGCGATGACGTATAGCTAATGTATTAAGATTTTTGGCGATTTTTTTTTCTCTATTGTATACAATAGCTCCTTCCTAACGATATCCCATAGTACTACATTTAAAATTACGACTTACATTTTTCGACTTTTGTCACACTTTTTGTAGTTTCGGACCACTGTGCAACGCTAAAAACATTTGACTTTCGGAAGTACAGTACGTAAAAATTCTCTATATTATTAAAATACATGTTATTGTTTACTTTGATAATATGATGATATGGTTCATCGCGGTTATAAAAGTAAACAATAGCATGTATTTAATTAATATAGAGAATTTTTACGTACTGTACTTCCGAAAGTCAAATGTTTTTAACGTTGTTACGAAAATTGGTCACACAAACTAAATGTATCGAATAATTTAATGCATTATGTAATTATTTATGCTATCTTACTTATTATAATAATTATAATTGTATTATGTAAGTGCAAAGATTATCTAACTAAACGAAATAACTCTGAAGCACGATCTAACACTAATTGTACCGAATTAAATGAAAATAAAATTTAAATTTGTTTTTTATTATTAATAACTTTAAACGCGGTTATCAAAGTAAACAATAACATGTATTTAAATAACATAGAGAATTTTTACGTACTGTACTTTCGAAATTCAAATGTTTTTAACGTTGTTACGAAAATTGGTCACACAAACTAAATGCCAAAATATGAATTATTACCCGGTCACGTGCAACCCTTAAAATCATCTGGCAAGACTCAAACCTCATATTTATATTTACTTCAAGTTCCATAAATTATATAATAAATATTTGAGGGATATTCGAACCTCGGGCGGTCAACTTAGGCTTTTTCTCGAAACTAGCCAAATGTTTTTTTTTTAATATTAGCGTTGAATAATACAATAAATAAGTGTAATTTAAAATCATTGTTACTTGCCTCGACCTCATTTAGGAAACGCCTTTTTACTTTTTTATAAGCAGTTTTGACCTTCCCTGAATCAATTCCAACTATTTTTGGAATGACGTCTGTCTGTGTGTGTGTGTGTGTATGTGTGTGTGTGCCTGTATATGTGTGTGTGTGTGTGTGTGTATGCTCTCTACAGCCTAAATCGTTGAAGCTAAAATTATGAAACTTTAAGCTTAAGATTTGCATATGCCTGAGGTGTGCACCTTCTATTTTTGGAAACAATATTCCGACATGAAGTGCATGCTAACTCTAGTCATTTTTTGCAGTTTCTGCAATTACTCAAAACTAGTTGCAGTTACAGAAAAATTGATACAATACAAATTATATATATCAGCATTTTGTACAACTTTTATTTGAAACTTTTTTTCCCAAACGGCACCGGAAACAAGATAAAGGCTCTTGAAATTTCTTCTTATTAAATTTATTTTCACATAAATCTTATCATCTGCGCCTGTCAATTGTTTATCAAGAAAAACAAAACCGACTTAAATAATTTGAAGTTTGACATTTTAAAATTATTCTAAAAAATATATTTAGTGTAAAAGTGTTCCAAGGCTAAGAGCAAATATTATTAATTAGAAAATTAATGAAAATGGGATGTGATTTAACCCTAAAGAGTATAAGAAAGTTCGGTGCAAGACACTGCAGATGTTTTTTCCATAAATTCAAAACGAATTGACAGTTCGCAAGACCTATCAAGGTCTTTGATCAAATGTGACCCAAAAAGATCTCGTCCGTTACCGGACGAAGGAGAACATATTTTAAAGGGCGAAACTAAGATTTTGCCCAAATTTCTAATAATTAAAAGGACAGAAGAGGGTAAAATCATTTCTGAGATCTCTTGCTTTGGCTTGGCGAGGAGCCTGAACGAACTGGCTGGTGGAGAACCTAAATCCACCAAGCGGCTTCGTGATGGCACACTTTTAGTTGAAACGGTTAATTCTTTACAAACAAAGTCTTTGTTGAAAGCCACAGTTTTATTTGGCATTCCGATATCAGTAGAAACTCACAGGTCCCTCAACTCATGTCAGGGCGTAATATCATGTTACGACCTGCTTTTTGTTGAGATGGACGAGTGCAAACGGGAACTTGCGAGTCAGTGTGTTATAGACTGTCGACGGCTCACTACGAAGAAAAACGGCGAAGTTAAAAATACGATATCTGTTGTTTTAACTTTCGGGCTAGATAAGCTGCCGGAGAAGATTAAGGTTGGTTTTCACAGTTGTTCCGTGAGACCATACTTTCCTCGACCAATGCGATGTTTTAAATGCCAGAAGTTCGGGCACACTGCATCTCGTTGTGACGCACAGGCTGTGAGCAGGAGCACTTGGGCGAGGAATGTAAGGGTCCGGCCCACTGCGTTAATTGTTCTGGCAATGATCCTTCTTTCTTTTCTGATTGTCCACGCAATCAGGAAAAAAGGAAGATTATTGAAATCAAAATTGTTGACAAACTTTCTTATTTCGACGCCCCACAGTGGTCCGAAACTACAAAAAGTGTGACAAAAGTCTAAGAATTTTTCGAGAGTATTGAAATTCAGCAGACGTAAGTTATTGTGGTTGTTGATAATAATTTTGATATTTTTTTGGGAAAAAAAATGACGGATCTAATATGGCGGACATGTAAGTGAAAAAAGTATATAACTTCTTTAAAAAAATAGGTATTAGGGTGTATTAAGGTTCGCTTATTTAGAATTTGATATAAAGAAGCAGTTATTTAACCTGAATGAAATTGCGTAGGTAAACTTATAAGCATTTGTGTTAAACGATATCGTAGTTTCACTATTCTGCAAATTTATAATCTTTTTTCTAACCTGCAGATCGCTTTCACACTAAATATATTTCTAAGAATAAATATTAAATGCCCAACTTCAAATTATTTAAGTCTATTTTGTTAAACAATTGACAGGCGCAGGTGATACGATTTATGTAAAAATATATATAATGAGCAGAAATTTATTTTGAAGCCAGTACTCTCTTTGGTAAAAAATTCAAACAAAAGTTGTGCTAGTTGACTAGAGTAAACAGGCATTTCCGGTCTAAATATTTTATTCAAAAATAGGAGGTGTACATGCGAGGCATATACGAATCTTAAGTTTAAACTTTTAAAATTTTACCTTTAGTCGTTTAGGCTGTAGAACGCACACACACACACACACACACACACACACACACACACACACACACACACACACACACACACACACACACACACACACATAGACAGACGTCATTCCAAAAATAGTTTCAATCGATTCAGGGAAGGTCAAAACGTATATTTCCGTTGATATCTCGAGATTAGAAGTATAAGTAAAAATTCCCATATATACGAGAAAAAAAGAGAAATTTGGATTTTTTTTTAATTCTCCCCGAGGGAAAAGGTCTTAAAATTATAACCCATCAAGAATTTTCACTTTATCTTTTCCAGGAAGTTTCAAAAATATACGACAGTCTAAAAAACAACTTTTAGAAGACGTCATCTGCCGCCGCCTGGATGAATCAGAATTGGCTAAAAATATTTTTTTTAAGTCTTCAATAAGTTGTATAAAAATGTGCAAAAAAATTTGTTTTAATAACTGCAATAGGTTTCTCAAAATTAATTTTAAAGCGTGAATTATTTTTCGATTTAGTACGTAAAGATCCTCATAAACGATTATCTTGTAAAATAAACCTCGTATCCATGTTTGCGGCACGAAAAGGCAGGTAATCTTTACGATAATAGTTAAAGAATACTCCAAGCTATATTATTATTACTTTCATATCACATGATCTCAGGGGATCACAACATTTTTTTAAATTAAGTAAACACCTGTTTATGTTTACATTTGTCTTCACTACCATTTTTAACGTTATTGTTTATATATGGCAGATATAAATATTGGGCAATGTTATGTATGTAAATGATCTACATACCACCAAGAATGTCCATCACAAAACCGAATTGCAAATTAAAAACAAGATAAAAAGTTATGAACACTTGACGATATGTCAATAAACGATGCACCTAGTGCGTATAAAATTTCTAGTGTAACCGGTTACTTTGCGATGACGTATAGCTAATGTATTAAGATTTTTGGCGATTTTTTTTTCTCTATTGTATACAATAGCTCCTTCCTAACGATATCCCATAGTACTACATTTAAAATTACGACTTACATTTTTCGACTTTTGTCACACTTTTTGTAGTTTCGGACCACTGTGCAACGCTAAAAACATTTGACTTTCGGAAGTACAGTACGTAAAAATTCTCTATATTATTAAAATACATGTTATTGTTTACTTTGATAATATGATGATATGGTTCATCGCGGTTATAAAAGTAAACAATAGCATGTATTTAATTAATATAGAGAATTTTTACGTACTGTACTTCCGAAAGTCAAATGTTTTTAACGTTGTTACGAAAATTGGTCACACAAACTAAATGTATCGAATAATTTAATGCATTATGTAATTATTTATGCTATCTTACTTATTATAATAATTATAATTGTATTATGTAAGTGCAAAGATTATCTAACTAAACGAAATAACTCTGAAGCACGATCTAACACTAATTGTACCGAATTAAATGAAAATAAAATTTAAATTTGTTTTTTATTATTAATAACTTTAAACGCGGTTATCAAAGTAAACAATAACATGTATTTAAATAACATAGAGAATTTTTACGTACTGTACTTTCGAAATTCAAATGTTTTTAACGTTGTTACGAAAATTGGTCACACAAACTAAATGCCAAAATATGAATTATTACCCGGTCACGTGCAACCCTTAAAATCATCTGGCAAGACTCAAACCTCATATTTATATTTACTTCAAGTTCCATAAATTATATAATAAATATTTGAGGGATATTCGAACCTCGGGCGGTCAACTTAGGCTTTTTCTCGAAACTAGCCAAATGTTTTTTTTTAATATTAGCGTTGAATAATACAATAAATAAGTGTAACTTAAAATCATTGTTACTTGCCTCGACCTCATTTAGGAAACGCCTTTTTACTTTTTTATAAGCAGTTTTGACCTTCCCTGAATCAATTCCAACTATTTTTGGAATGACGTCTGTCTCTCTCTCTCTCTCTCTGTGTGTGTGTGTGTGTGTGTGTGTGTGTGTGTGTGCGTGTGTGTGTGTGTGTGTGCCTGTGTGTGTGTGTATGCTCTCTACTGCCTAAACCGTTGAAGCTAAAATTATGAAACTTTAAACTTAAGATTTGCATATGCCTGAGGTGTGCACCTTGTATTTTTGGAAACAATATTCCGACAGGAAGTGCATGTTAACTCTAGTCATTTTTTGCAGTTTCTGCAATTACTCAAAACTAGTTGCAGTTAACTAACCAGATGTTTTTTTTTTAATATTAGCGTTGAATAATACAATAAATAAATGTTACTTAAAATCATTGTTACTTGCCTCGACCTCATTTAGGAAACACCTTTTTACTTTCTTATACGCAGTATTAGTAAGTATTGTAATCATGAAACATTTGGTTCTCGAGATTTTAACGGAAATATACGTTTTGACCTTCTCTGAATCAATTCCAACTATTTTTGGAATGACGTCTGTCTGTGTGTGTGTGTGTGTATGTATGTGTGTGTGCCTGTATATATATGTGTGTGTGTGTGTGTGTGTGTGTGTGTGTGTGTATGCTCTCTACAGCCTAAACCGTTGAAGCTAAAATTATGAAACTTTAAGCTTAAGATTTGCATATGCCTGAGGTGTGCACCTTCTATTTTTGGAAACAATATTCCGACAGGAAGTGCATGCTAACTCTAGTCATTTTTTGCAGTTTCTGCAATTACTCAAAAGTAGTTGCAGTTACAGAAAAATTGATACAATACAAATTATATATATATATATCAGCATTTTGTACAACTTTTACTTGAAACTTTTTTTCCCAAACGGCACCGGAAACAAGATAAAGGCTCTTGAAATTTCTTCTTATTAAATTTATTTTCACATAAATCTTATCATCTGCGCCTGTCAATTGTTTATCAAGAAAAACACAAACCGACTTAAATAAATTGAAGTTTGACATTTTATAATTATTCTAAAAAATATATTTAGTGTAAAAGTGTTCCAAGGCTAAGAGCAAATATTATTAATTAGAAAATTAATGAAAATGGGATGTGATTTAACCCTAAAGAGTATAAGAAAGTTCGGTGCAAAACACTGCAGATGTTTTTTCCATAAATTCAAAACGAATTGACAGTTCGCAAGACCTATCAAGGTCTTTGATCAAATGTGACCCAAAAAGATCTCGTCCGTTACCGGACGAAGGAGAACATATTTTAAAGGGCGAAACTAAGATTTTGCCCAAATTTCTAATAATTAAAAGGACAGAAGAGGGTAAAATCATTTCTGAGATCTCTTGCTTTGGCTTGGCGAGGAGCCTGAACGAACTGGCTGGTGGAGAACCTAAATCCACCAAGCGGCTTCGTGATGGCACACTTTTAGTTGAAACGGTTAATTCTTTACAAACAAAGTCTTTGTTGAAAGCCACAGTTTTATTTGGCATTCCGATATCAGTAGAAACTCACAGGTCCCTCAACTCATGTCAGGGCGTAATATCATGTTACGACCTGCTTTTTGTTGAGATGGACGAGTGCAAACGGGAACTTGCGAGTCAGTGTGTTATAGACTGTCGACGGCTCACTACGAAGAAAAACGGCGAAGTTAAAAATACGATATCTGTTGTTTTAACTTTCGGGCTAGATAAGCTGCCGGAGAAGATTAAGGTTGGTTTTCACAGTTGTTCCGTGAGACCATACTTTCCTCGACCAATGCGATGTTTTAAATGCCAGAAGTTCGGGCACACTGCATCTCGTTGTGACGCACAGGCTGTGAGCAGGAGCACTTGGGCGAGGAATGTAAGGGTCCGGCCCACTGCGTTAATTGTTCTGGCAATGATCCTTCTTTCTTTTCTGATTGTCCACGCAATCAGGAAAAAAGGAAGATTATTGAAATCAAAATTGTTGACAAACTTTCTTATTTCGACGCCCCACAGTGGTCCGAAACTACAAAAAGTGTGACAAAAGTCTAAGAATTTTTCGAGAGTATTGAAATTCAGCAGACGTAAGTTATTGTGGTTGTTGATAATAATTTTGATATTTTTTTGGGAAAAAAAATGGCGGATCTAATATGGCGGACATGTAAGTGAAAAAAGTATATAACTTCTTTAAAAAAATAGGTATTAGGGTGTATTAAGGTTCGCTTATTTAGAATTTGATATAAAGAAGCAGTTATTTAACCTGAATGAAATTGCGTAGGTAAACTTATAAGCATTTGTGTTAAACGATATCGTAGTTTCACTATTCTGCATATTTATAATCTTTTTTCTAACCTGCAGATCGCTTTCACACTAAATATATTTCTAAGAATAAATATTAAATGCCCAACTTCAAATTATTTAAGTCTATTTTGTTAAACAATTGACAGGCGCAGGTGATACGATTTATGTAAAAATATATATAATGAGCAGAAATTTATTTTGAAGCCAGTACTTTTTTTGGTAAAAAATTCAAACAAAAGTTGTGCCAGTTGACTAGAGTAAACAGGCATTTCCGGTCTAAATATTTTATTCAAAAATAGGAGGTGTACATGAGAGGCATATACGAATCTTAAGTTTAAACTTTTAAAATTTTACCTTTAGTCGTTTAGGCTGTAGAACGCATACACACACACACACACACACACACAAACACACACACACACACACACACACACACACACATAGACAGACGTCATTCCAAAAATAGTTTCAATCGATTCAGGGAAGGTCAAAACGTATATTTCCGTTGATATCTCGAGATTAGAAGTATAAGTAAAAATTCCCATATATACGAGAAAAAAAGAGAAATTTGGATTTTTTTTTAATTCTCCCCGAGGGAAAAGGTCTTAAAATTATAACCCATCAAGAATTTTCACTTTATCTTTTCCAGGAAGTTTCAAAAATATACGACAGTCTAAAAAACAACTTTTAGAAGACGTCATCTGCCGCCGCCTGGATGAATCAGAATTGGCTAAAAATATTTTTTTTAAGTCTTCAATAAAGTGTATAAAAATGTGCAAAAAAATTTTTTTTAATAACTGCAATAGGTTTCTCAAAATTAATTTTAAAACGTGAATTATTTTTCGATTTAGTACGTAAAGATCCTCATAAACGATTATCTTGTAAAATAAACCTCGTATCCATGTTTGCGGCACGAAAAGGCAGGTAATCTTTACGATAATAGTTAAAGAATACTCCAAGCTATATTATTATTACTTTCATATCACATGATCTCAGGGGATCACAACATTTTTTTAAATTAAGTAAACACCTGTTTATGTTTACATTTGTCTTCACTACCATTTTTAACGTTATTGTTTATATATGGCAGATATAAATATTGGGCAATGTTATGTATGTAAATGATCTACATACCACCAGGAATGTCCATCACAAAACCGAATTGCAAATTAAAAACAAGATAAAAAGTTATGAACACTTGACGATATGTCAATAAACGATGCACCTAGTGCGTATAAAATTTCTAGTGTAACCGGTTACTTTGCGATGACGTTTAGCTAATGTATTAAGATTTTTGGCGATTTTTTTTCTCTATTGTATACAATAGCTCCTTCCTAACGATATCCCATAGTACTACATTTAAAATTACGACTTACATTTTTCGACTTTTGTAACACTTTTTGTAGTTTCGGACCACTGTCGAAAATTGGTCACACAAACTAAATGTATCGAATAATTTAATGCATTATGTAATTATTTATGCTATCTTACTTATTATAATAATTATAATTGTATTATGTAAGTGCAAAGATTATCTAACTAAACGAAATAACTCTGAAGCACGATCTAACACTAATTGTACCGAATTAAATGAAAATAAAATTTAAATTTGTTTTTTGTTATTAATAACTTTAAACGCGGTTATCAAAGTAAACAATAACATGTATTTAAATAACATAGAGAATTTTTACGTACTGTACTTTCGAAATTCAAATGTTTTTAACGTTGTTACGAAAATTGGTCACACAAACTAAATGCCAAAATATGAATTATTACCCGGTCACGTGCAACCCTTAAAATCATCTGGCAAGACTCAAACCTCATATTTATATTTACTTCAAGTTCCATAAATTATATAATAAATATTTGAGGGATATTCGAACCTCGGGCGGTCAACTTAGGCTTTTTCTCGAAACTAACCAAATGTTTTTTTTTTATATTAGCGTTGAATAATACAATAAATAAGTGTAACTTAAAATCATTGTTACTTGCCTCGACCTCATTTAGGAAACGCCTTTTTACTTTCTTATAAGCAGTTTTGACCTTCCCTGAATCAATTCCAACTATTTTTGGAATGACGTCTGTCTCTCTGTGTGTGTGTGTGTGTGTGTGTGTGTGTGTGTGTGTGTGCCTGTGTGTAGGCCTGTGTGTGTGTGTATGCTCTCTACTGCCTAAACCGTTGAAGCTAAAATTATGAAACTTTAAACTTAAGATTTGCATATGCCTGAGGTGTGCACCTTGTATTTTTGGAAACAATATTCCGACAGGAAGTGCATGTTAACTCTAGTCATGTATACGTATGCATATATGTATACGTATGCATATATGTATACGTATGCATATATGTATACGTATGCATATATGTATACGTATGCATATATGTATACGTATGCATATATGTATACGTATACATATATGCATACGTATACATATGCAATACAGTGCAACTTTTGGGCAAGCTGAGGATACATCAGTCGTCCAAAGGTAGATCACAGCCCAGAGAAGACCAAACAGCATTCAACAGCAGTATCGAGTTCAGGGCACACGCAGCACATATTGATATTGTGGTGAGTACACATGTCCTTAAGAGGTCCTTCTCCATTAATTAAATCTGATACAAGCTCAAATTCTGAATCCAACTCCTATCTCGTAGATCGTAACCAAAACAAAAATTCCTTAATAACGCGTACGATATTAAGAGAACCTACATTCAAACGAATCCAAAAATGGCAATGCCAGTTTTAAAGAAAGAATATCTGGATAGGATACCTGAATTCTTTGGCGATAAAGAATTAGTAACTAGATTTATAGATATAAGCGAAAAACTAGTAACAAAGTTTTATAATTTGATCAAAACGATTTTCAAAATGAATATCTAATGAGTAGTATACTAGCAAAGATAAAAGGTGAAGCAGCAATAAATATTTCTAGTTGTACTGTTAATACATGTGCTGATCTTAAATTGGCTTTATTATCCACATACGCGGATAAAAGAGACTGTCATACCCTATATATGGAAATGACTGAGATGCAACAAAATGAAAAAAAATCTGTATTTGCCTTCTATAACAGATTGCAACATATTTTAAATTTACAAGTTTCTTATCTTGGAACACACGTCGATAGTAATATTTCAAAAATTATGCTCTTAGAATTTTATTTAAAGGGTTAAATAAACCTATTGGACAATAAATTTGTACAAAAAACCCCAGCAACCTAAATTCTGCATTAAGCATGCTTACAAATGATTTTCAGTGTGAAAACATGCCAAAGATTCCCAAAAACATTCCAACAAATTTTCAGAGAAATTCTCAAAGAACAAATCCGCAGGACATAAAATTTACCCCGTTTAGACCATTTAAGGCACCACATTTAGCTCCACAATATCGCTACTCATTTAATAGAACACCTACTACTAGCAAGATAAATTAATATAATTCGACCAACCGAGGTCCTCCTTGTAGATAAAACTTCCTTAAATCTACGCCGATGACCATTTCCACACGAAACACTCAAATGTACCAACCTAGACCTGGTTTATCAAACCAATGCCCAAATTTCTAAAGACAAAATACACAAATTCCTCCAAAATTCATTTCCGAAGAACATTATAATATTGACAATCCTGAATTAATCAATTAATTTAACGAAAATAATTCTTATAATCCAGAAAATGACGATAGAAGATTCTTATGCCGTTGAAAACTTAACCGAAGACTCTATTTTAGAAGCACAAGCCTCGGTACAAGAATCACACCACACGTTGAATTAATAAATTTAGCCAACACTAAAAGTTCATTATATTTCCGGAGATTAATTTAAAAGTGCTGATAGATACGGGCAGTACAAAATCATTTATAAAACCACACATTGCATTTAAGCATTATCAGAAAAGACCCGTTTCAGATTACTACCGCACACGGTACATCTTGTGAACAGTATAGTACACATGTTCCCATATCAAAAGTATTTAATTTCATCAATGAGAATTTACAATTAAAATATTACTTGTTCAACATCCACGATCAATTTGACGTATTATTAGGCATCGACAATTTAAAAATATTAATAACCAATCATCGATACAAATAACAATGTAATAATTACTCGAAATGGCAAAATTAATATACAATATCACGACACACAAAATAAAAACATAGAAAACAACTTATCAATTAAAGCTAAAAATGTAGAACCTAATTAAGAAAAGATTATTAAAATGTCAATGGATATAAAAGATGGTACGGTAATAATTCTACAATTGAGACTAAAAAACACTCCTGAGTGTGTTACCATTGCACAAGATTATCAATGTATGTGCACTACTATTAACCCCACACAACTAGAAATAAATTTCGAAATTCTAAAATTCGCATACCAGTAAGAAAGTTTTTCGATTACGATATATATTCTTGTCCTACTCCAAATTTAAATTTTACACATACAAAAGAATCAAAATTTGACACATCAAACATTCGCACAGACCACATGAACCCCGAAGAAATTAATTACATTCTAAATCTACTCAAAGACTATTCGGATATCTTTTATATAGAAAACCAAAAATTGACATTCACGAATCAAATTAGACACATAAAAACAAGAGACGAAACGGCCATTTACACGAAAACATATAGATATTCCGCAATCCATAAAAAGGAAGTACGGTCAGAAATTCTAAAAAGGCTCGATCAAAATATAATCCGTCTTTCTAATTCATCCTGGTCATCCCCTATCTGGATTGTTCCTAAAAAACTTGACGCATGCGGAAAAAGAAAATGGCGAATAGTAATCGGCCATCGCAAACAAAAACCCCATCGGTGACAAATACCCGTTACCCAATATAACAGACCTATTAGACAAACTTGGATGATGCCAGTACTTCAAGACACTCGACTTAGCTTCAGGGTTTCACCAAATAGAAATGGAGCATAACGACATTTCAAAAACAGCATTCAATACTGAAAACGACCAGAATGAATTTTTAAGAATGCCTTTTGAGTAGTGTATAATTGGCGGTTCTAACTCAAAAAAACCTGAACGTACCCCGTTTTTCGCTAGAAAACCCGTGAAAATGCCCATAAAAGAGTACTTTTGCCCTATTTTTAGTAAAATGTACAAAAAGTGTAAATTGACAAACCTGAACGTATTAACAAATTTTTCCCTAATAAATGGAGAATAAAAACGAATTAGCAAGTATGCTAAATAGTAGTAATTCACAATTTAGAAAATTGTCAGAGTTGGAGAATAAAACGTATAAAATCGAATATTTATAGGTAAGTGAAGGAAAGTATGGTGCGCAAATAATAGTTGGTATAGAGAATTTTAAAGTATCATTACCTGAACGGTATAATAGATTTATACCAAGTATTGAAGAGTTGAACCGTAATCCTCCTAGTTTAAAATATAACGGTAAGAAGAAAATAGGTACTAGAGAGATGCATGATATAGAATTTGTTTAAACGAATAGTTAAAAATATAAAAAAAAATAAAAAAAATAATTAAAAAATCAAAAAATAAATATTGAATAAATAAAGTACATAAAACATAAATAAAGTACATAAAACATAAATAAAGTACATAAAACATAAACTAGACATAAATAAAGTACATAAAACATAAACCTAAAACATGAATCATAAATTAATATAATTTTTTCTTAAATAAATGTATGATAAGAGCTATGAGAAGTTAGTAAAACAATTTAATGTCTCTAAGAAAATAACAATAGGTGCTTTAAAATTATATAATCAAAGTGAGTTTGATAAAATTGAAGCTTTAGAGAAACAATATAAACCTATAATTAAAGTTTTGAATAAACAAGAAAAAGCCATAAAAGAAACAACAAATGCTATTACTGATGCAAGTATATCAAGAAATGCAATGGTACACTGGCGAAATCCTGTAGCATCATCAACTTTAAATGATTCATATGACGGCGATGAAGAAACAATAGTACCAATGCCTAAACAAAGAGTAGTTCTACCAGGTGAAATGGCTGTTGTTAATTCCATAGAAGATGCATATTTAAATCGACAACAAGATGAGAGAGACACAACTTACGGAATTAGTCATAAAACTGAACATGGTTATAGAATGGGGCAAAAGATGAATAAAACGAGAGATTTGTTATTTAATGGTTATAAAATAGATTTCGATGAAGATCATATTATATTATACAACAACACTGAACAACAAAATAAGAAATATCCAAAAAATGAGAATATATTGACTTTCTTAACATTGAAACAACCTCCTTACGAAGATTGGAATAAATTTAAAAATGCACATGTAGCTGACTATAAAAATTATAGAGAAATTTTATTTATGACAAGGGCATTGCATATGTATGATCAACCTACACGTCAGATAAGGTCTAGTTCAGATAAATATAAACAACTAATAGCACCTATGTGGCAAGATTATAATAACTTTAGAGATGCACCTATATATACATCGTCACCAAAGATCAAGCAACAAGCTGAATTTGATAAAAATAGACCTATACCATCAACGTCATCTGGGAAAGGTTTATTTAAAAAATATAATACAAAAGAAAAAGAATATGTGTATTGGGATGATCCTAAAGAATTACAAGATCGCTTAGATTATCTAAAAGCGGAAAAACTAGCTGGTAACGATAACGTTCAAAATGAAATAATAAATATAGAGGAGGAATTACATGAGAGGTATGGTAGCGGTATTAATTTTTTACTCTTAAATGGTACTAAATAAATTTGGAGATAGTGATGAATATCTAGAAAATAATAATGTTAAAGGTGTTACTGGAATAGGGTTTAAGTTAACAGATGATGGTCATTATGATATACAAAACAAGAAATTATGTAATATGGGAATGTCTGAAAATGTGAATGATGCATGTAAAAAATATTATGTTGACCAATTAGTATTGGATAGTATGATAAAAATTGAAACTGACATAAAAATTAAAACAAATGATATGGGCTATTCCAATTAAAAATAAAACTGGAGAAAGTGTATCTACAGCGTTTAAATCGATTATAACTAACCGCAGTCCAACACATCTACAAACTGACCGTGGACTTGAATTTTATAATAAAATCTTTCAGCAATTAATGCATGACAATAAAATTAATCATTATTCAACATACTCTGAAGTAAAAGCATCTGTTGCTGAACGATTTAACGGGACACTTAAAGAAAAAATGTGGAAGCGATTCACTGTAAACGGTAAATTACAAATGGTTCGATTTGCTACCTCAATTAGTAGAAGAATATATCAATACTATACATAGCACAATTAAAATGACACCTGTACAAGGTTCAATGAAAGAAAATGAGAAATCTTTAAAAAAATTTTTTGCTCAAACACTACCTACTAACCCTCCCAAGTATAAACTAAATGACAATGTAAGAATATCAAGGTATAAAACTATTTTTGCGAAAGGTTATACACCAAATTGGTCGAATGAAATATTTACCGTTTGCAAAATAATATATTCTGACCCTATTACACATCATATTAAGGACTATAAAAATAAATTGTTTCTATGAACAAGAAATGAGTAAAACAAAGTACCCGAATGTTTTCCTAGTAGAGAAAGTAATAAGACGTAAAGGTAATAAAGTGTTTGTTAAATGGTTAGGTTTTGATAACACTCATAATACATGGATAGAGAAAGATGCTGTAATAAATTAACAAATTTATTTTGTTATAAATGGATGGTCCAGATTATTTTATATGTAGAGAATGTTTAGAGTGTGCATTTAGAAGAAATGATAAAATACCTTCTTGTGACAATTGTGGGTTCTATATAATAACTAAATCAAATAAAAAATATTTTACAAAGCCATGTAATAAAATCAAATATTTCGTAAAATTACTACGTGGTTAATCCAAATCACAATGTATATGGTTTTAATGCAAATGATCAAAAAATGTTAGTTGAAAAATATACATATTTTCTTTCTTATATGTATAAGTCAGTTCCAGATAGATCTATAAGTCATAAATATTATATTTGTAAATTATTGGACGAACCGCTCACACAACATAGAAAACTTGAATATGACGTTTTATGGGAAGACTTTCTAGATTATTACGCTAATAGAGAAATAAAGGAAGCAATAAATATTGATGATTATATTGTTAAAGAAGATCTAAGAAAAGTAAAATTAAAGACTTTAACTAATACGGATTTTTTTTATTAATAAATGACAAAAATTTGTAGTGTTTGCAATATTAGTAAAGACGTTAATAATTTTCATAAAAATAAAGAGGAATATAATGCAAGATGCAAAACATGTATGAGTAATTATTATTTCACAAATAAAAATATACTTGAGAAAAAGTGGAATGTGAGTGTGGAAGATTTGTTGTAAAATCATATCTTCGTAGTCACAAGTCTAAAAATATACATTTACGAAATTATTAACAAATTTTTTTTGTTATAAATGGAGATCAACACAATTAAAGAATTACGACAGATGTGTAAACAAAATGGTATTAAAGGTTATTATAGAATGAATAAACCTGAATTAATATTTCATTTACATAGATTCCCGTTTGAAGATGATTTATTTAGTGCACCTAAGCCTATCAGAATTGCAAAAGTAAAATGTGAAGGTTGTAGTACATATTATGATCCAGAAAAACGTGCAGAACATTTTAGAAGTAATAAACATTTATTTAAAAAAAATTGTAGAATTGTAGAGGTTGAAACTGCATTTCAAAATAGGTTGGCCACATATCATATAAATAATAATACTAACATAAGAGACCCTTCAATATTTCTTGCCTCTATTAAATATACTTTATTAAATAAAATACAAGAAAAGTTGGTTGATAATAATCTTAAGGTAAACTTGAAATTATTTTGTAATTATAAGCAGCTTGACATTGAATCTGAAATTATTGAAGAACAAAATTTCAAAACACGCAATGTAGCCATTTTTGATAGTACAGACCTAGAAGAATACTATGCTGAAGCAGAAGAAAAATTACTTGCTGAAGTGGAGGAATTTGAAAGAAAGGGATCCGGTTGGGTTTTATATAGTGTAAATTCTATAGCGCTGCGAATTAATACCTATGTTCCATTACGTGGATCTTCTTATGTGGCACTACCAAAATGGATACAAGACAAGAAAGCAGTTGTAAATGTGGAAAATAATGACGACAAGTGTTTTATGTGGTCATTATTATCATTCTTACATCCAGTAGATAAACATACTTGTAGATTAACAAACTATAATAAATATATAGATCAAGTTGAAACAATGTTTAATGGTATTCGATTTCCTATGGCACTGAAAGATATTGGGAAATTTGAAAGGCAGAGTAATATCTCTGTAAATGTATATTCTTTTGATGAGCAAGAAATAATATTTCCAGTATATGTAACAAAATACAAGAAAGATCAACATATAAATTTGTTGTATATAAAGGACGATAAGAATAGTCACTATTGCTGGATAAAAAGTATGTCACGATTAGTGGGATCTCAATTATCTAAGTATGAAGGTTCAAAGTATCTCTGTGATCGATGTTTATTATTTTTTAATTCAGAGTATAAGTTAAACATTCACAAAGTTGATTGTAAAACCAAAGATTCAGTAAAAGTAATTATGCCAAGTGAAACTGAGAAAATCCAGTTTAAAAATTATAGAAATACAATGAAAGTTCCATTTGTTATATATGCAGACTTTGAATGTCTAACAAAAAAAATTCAAACATGTGCACCATCAAATAACAAATCATACACACATAGATACCAAAAACATGAACCTTCAGGTTTTTGTTATTATATAAAATACATACATAAATAATATAAGCCGCCTGTTGTATATAGAGGTCCTAATGCCGCAAAAGTATTTATGGATAGAATTAGACAAGAAGTAGAAGAAATTGGTAACTATTATGATGAAATTGAGGAAATGTTACCTCTTACCAATACAGAAATAGAACAATATAATACTAATAATAATTGTACTTTATGTGGGTGTAGGTATACAGAAGAAAATAAAAAAGTACGCCATCATGATCATTTGACTGGAAAATATATAGCACCTATTTGTAATACTTGTAATTTAAAATGCCAAACTCCTAAATTTGTGCCTGTATTTTTCCATAACTTGTCCGGTTACGATTCGCATTTATTTATCAAAGAACTTGCTTATGATGACCAAGAAATAGATTTAATCCCATGTAATGAAGAACGGTATATAAGTTATACTAAACATACAGATGATCTACAAATTAGATTTGTGGATTCATTTAAATTTATGTCGAGTGGTTTGGAAAATCTTGCAAAGAATTTAAAAAAAGAACAAAAAACATCATTGACTAAATACTTTAAAGAAGATGAGGTTGACTATGTAACTAAGAAACTAGCATATTGCTATGATTACATGGATTCATGGTCAAGATTTACAGAGACAAGTGTTCCACCTAAATCGGAATTTTATAGCGAACTAAACGATTCAAACATAAGTGATACAGACTACGAACATGTATTAAATGTATGGAATAAATTTAATATGCAAAATCTAGGAGACCTTCATGACTTGTATGTAAAAACAGATGTATTATTGTTGGCGGATATATTTGAGAATTTCAGATTAATATGCTACAATTTATACAAATTAGACCCAGCATGGTACTTTACAACACCTGGACTAACATGGGATGCAATGTTAAAATATACAAAACAGGCATTAGACTTAATATCTGACTATGATATGATTTTAATGATTGAAAAAGGTATTAGCACAGTGTTGTAAGCGGTATGTAAAGGCAAATAATAAATACATGGAAGATTATGACCCCACAAAATCATCTAATTATTTAATGTACTTAGATGCCAATAATTTATATGGTTGGGCAATGTCGCAGAAGATGCCATATGCAGGTTTTGAATGGGCCAGTAAAAATATTAATTTAAATCTAGCGGATGATGCAAATGAAGGATATTTTGCTGAAGTTGATTTAGAATATCCCATGGAGTTACATGATTTACATAAAGATTTACCACTGGCACACGAATCAAAAAATCCACCAGGATCTAATCAATGTAAATTACTAACTACACTGGATAACAAAAAAAGATATGTTTTACATTATAGAAGCTTGAAACAATATCTATCAAAGGGAATGGTATTAAAACAGGTACACAGAGTAATAAGTTTTAGACAATCTTATTGGTTAAAGAATTATATAGACTTGAATACGGAAATGAGAAAGAAAGCAAGTAGTGAATTCGAAAAGGACTTTCATAAATTAATGAATAACAGCATATTTGGAAAGTCTATGGAAAACATTAGAAAATATGTAAACATAATACTATGTCCAAATGCTAAAAAAAGTGAAAAGCTTATAAGCAAACCAAACTTTAAACAAACTTTACTGAAAATCTTGTGGCCATACATATAACTAAAATAACATTCAACAAACCAATTTACATTGGTTTGTCTATATTAGATATATCAAAAGAGTTAATGTATGATTTCCATTATAATGTTATGACACAAAAATATAAGCATATATATATATATATATATATATATATATATAATAGAGTTACTCTATCAAGATACGGATTCCTATATTTATAATATTATCACGGAAGACTTTTATGAAGACATGAAACATATCATATATCACTTTGATACATCCGACTATCCTGTTGATAATAAATATAACATACCCATAGTGAACAAAAAGGTACTTGGAAAAATGAAAGATGTAAATATGGGCTCTCCAATGACAGAATTTGTTGGCTTAAAGGCAAAAATGTATGCGTTTGATGTATTAGGTAAAACAGTTCAAAAGAAGGCAAAAGGTACCAAGAAAAATGTAGTTAAGAATAATATTACTATTGACGATTATAAAAACTGTTTATTTAATAGCGAGAAGATGTCCGGAACAATGAATACTATTAGAAGTGTAAAGCATGACATTTATTCCATCAATCAAAATAAAATCGCTCTGAATCCTAACGATAATAAAAGATATATACTAGAAAATGGGTTTGACACATTACCATAGGGTCACTATTCTATTAATAAAAATTAACGGTAGATATATTAATATTTAAATAATAGATATAAAATATAATTGTAGATATTTGAATTAAAGTATTTAAATAATAGATATATAAAATAATTGTAGATACTTAAATTAAAATATTTAAATAAAATATAAAAAAATAATTGTAGATATTTAAATTAAAATATTTAAATAATAAATATAAAAAATAATTTTAGATATTTAAATTAAAATATTTAATTAAAATTAATGTAGTTAAGATAAAATGTTCTCATTAAAGCGACGGCTATCTTTACCATTTGCCATATCTTTCTCCATATTTATGGCTAGAAAATCATATTTCTTTTTCCAACAAAAATTACAAAGATCTCTAAGCTTTTCTATACTCATATCCGTGCCAGCGAAATCATTATATGCATGTTTTAAATTAGTACTATCAGTAAAGTGACACAGTATAATATAGTTTGCATTATCTCTGACCATCTGTTTCGGTATGCGGCTTAATGTTTGACATGTGCATATACAACAAAGACCATAATGTCTACCTCTACTAAAGTAATCTTCAAGTATTTTTATTTTTCGTGTATCAATATCATCAAATATTGCTACTGAATTAGGTTTTACATTTTCTACAGGTGTAACGTCTTCAGCATTTTCAAATTTGTAAAAGCCTATACGATTTTTCAAATGACTATTCATTTCATTTACAAACTCTTCAAGATATTTGTATTTTAGTTGACGTAATGATTTTGAATAAACATATATATTTTGATATATTAAACCATTATGCGTATCTGTTAACATTTGTAATATAATGTTTGTTTTACCACAATTTGATGGTCCACATATTATACATTTTATAGTGTTGGGGAAATATTTATATCTATTTTGTTGCTCTTTTTCTATAGTTATATTCTCTAAACTTTTTCCTACTTTTTTAATTTTAAACTCCATTTATTAGCGATTAAAAGTCTTTTACTACCGTGTTTGTCAAGCTACTATATTTTATATTTGCATCACTAACTATCAGACAGTGTACAATAGTATTTTCTGGAAACTTTTTATTAAACTGAAAGTCAATCTGTAATTGATTCCTTTATGGTCTCGTTTTGATATAAACAATCTATAACAAATATTGGATAGTTTTTATTAAACTCATATTTAGAAACAATAGGTGCATTAATATGTTTGTTATTAAGGAAATATGTCTTTTGAAAGTTTTTAAACATTGTGTATACACTACTATAGTCATTGTGGTCAGTATCTAACATTAAGTTTTCCTGTGGATAGCCATCGTTGTTTAATAATGCTTTTATATCATGCAGGTCAATAAAATCAAATTTTGAATTATCTACAGTTATATCTGTATCACGATTTTTAGAAAACGCTATGATAAAATATTTTGGACGTTTTGCTAGGGTTGCTACTCGCCATGTATATTTCATCACATCTTTAGGAATTGTAGGATTACATTCATAAGTCCATGAATTATAATTTATCATTTGCTGTTTGTTTGAAGCTATAAGATTACTAATTTCTATTTGTTTTTCCAATGTGGGAATTACTAGTGGCATACTCCAATATACTTCTGAAATATTAATTTGCAAATTGTCTTTTAATGCCACAGGTGCTTGTAAACAATTTGAATCATCGGTTGCTCTAAGTAGTTGTAGTTCCTAACTGACACGTAAAATAGCTTTATTATATGTTTCAAATATACCGAAAATATTTTTTGTGGTACAATAATGGAAAAATATCCCTTTTCATCTAAAACATTCTCAGTGCCAGAGCCATCAAACATGTCTTGTTTATTAAAAGTAGTTAAACCTTTAATTGTTGTATAACCTGGAGCAATAACTACTTCTACTTCCTTATTGGATATTAAATAATTTATTTGTGAATAGAGATGCATTATACCATTTTGAACAAATTGAATCGTCTTATAATTAGCAGATGTCAGTGGGGTACCTTTGCCTATAATCTGACCGGCTATTACAAGATTACTGTTTGCAGTGTCATAAATAACATCCTGATTGGGTACTTTAATCTCTGTCAATGTATTTGGTGTATTAATTCTACCTACTATCATAGGTAAATATTTTATATATTGGTAATGCTGGATAGGTGGTTTATGTACTCGCTCATTAATAGAATAATCAAATATTGCTGTATCCATTTATATAGAAAAAAATATTACGTTTTTCTTATATGTAAAGTTATTAACAAAGGTTCAGTTCTATAGTCTATTAAATTATCATCTTGATCTATTAGTTTTAATTCCAATTTATCTATTTTATTTAATATTAGTGGATAATATGCCAAGTTAATAGGTTGCTCAATTATATCATAACCAGGTCTTACTTTTAGAAAAAATTCATATATTGTACTAGTTTCTGTCGAGCCGATGTACCATCCTTTTGTAATATTTGAACATACTTTGATAGTCTTAACAGGAAATATATCCAAAGTGTTATCAGTCATGTGCAGTATGTTTGGCTCTAGTACCCTTTTATTAAATCCCAGCAATGGTCCTATTGCGTTATATGTTGTAAAGTCGATGGTATAAATACTTTTAATCATATTTTTCATAGTATTGTCATTTGGTTTTAATGTGAATCCTATACCGGTAATTTCTTCTAGTATGTCTTTCAAGTCTTTATATCTATATGTACCATCATCAATTTTAATTGTTTTACTAACACCCTCTTTAATATAAGTAAAAGTTTTTTTTTCTGATACATTTGGAATAGTAAATGATGTTTTTAAACTTTTCAGACACAATTCATATCTACCAGCTGATAAATCTAGTGGGGGGAAATAATTACTAATTAAAATAGACTGATTCAAATTTTTATAATTATCTAATGTGAGTGTACCCATTTATTATAAAAGAAATTATATATAAATTCTATACATAACTTTCCACAATTTGTTTCACTATATGACTGTTGTCTGTCATAATTATAATATATTTCAGCCTTATTAAAATACTTTACTAATTTTATTTCAGGGTTTACGTTTCCATAACTATCAAAATAGTAAACTTTATTATCAATTTTTATATAAGCTACCCAGTGAGTACCTGGTCCCGAATTAGAATCTAAATTAACTATACCTGATTCATTCTTGTTAATTAGTTTAGGCAAAGTGTCATCCATAAATACATCTCTAAAATATGGAAGTCTTAACTCTTTAGCATACTTCAATATTTCTATATTTGACAATGGCCTCTCTGGTATCAATTTTTTTTTATTTTTCCTCCACGTTTCTGTTTATTATATGCAGGATCGCCTATATACATCCCATTACCAAAAACCTTCTCGCCTACCTTTTTACCTGCTTGCAACAATGCACCTGTTCCTAGAGCGGCTAATGCACCTTTAATTAATGTCATTACAGCTGGAATTGCGAATGGAAGAAAGCCGCCATTTTTTACAGCAATATCAGATAATGCACCGCCTAATTTTATACATGATCCTTTTATTATTGGTGCTGCTGGCAAAAGTATTACACCACCTATCTTGTCTGTTAAACTATTTAATAATTGCGTAGTTGGTAAATCAATACTGCCTTTTACATTTGCTAATTGATTTACAATATCCTGTACATTGTTTGAATTAGAATTTTGTAATGCCGGGAATAGGTATTTTTGATGGAGGACTTATTTTTTTTATCTGAGATGCAGATAATTTTATAGTAGCTCCTAGTCCTTCCTGTTTAGCTTTTTGAATTTTATTTAATTGACTTTTACTAAATATTTCTGCCATTTCAACTGATTTATTAGTATAAAAATTAAGACCCATTCCCATTTTACGTTTCGCTTTCATTATACTTGTAACTGATCGAGCAGCTATTTTTTCTTTAAAACTTACATTTTTATCTAATACTCTATTCCATGCTTTATTTTCTAACATATAATCAGCTTTATTTCTGTTGTATACATCTGTGTATTTAGAATAAGCTATGTCATGTTCTCGGCAAGCTTCATCTAATCCGTTAACTCCTTTATCACCGCTTGCTAATCGCTTTTCAACTTCAAGCGGTAATTTATTTATTAAACTATTTACAAATCCAGATCCTTCTTTTTTCCTCATTTATAAAGAAACATTTTCCCGTTCTAAATGGAAGATTATCTTGAAAAACGTAAATATGTTTACCGCAAATCTTATAAACATTATAGTAAAATTAATCTAGGTATGCATTTGGGCGAAATTTTATTTACAGGCAGTAGTTTATCAGCGATAGCAATGCCCTTATTATCAGTTATCGCTGTTGGGTCACCTTTACTTATGTGAGTCACTGAACTCTTAAATATAAAAGAAAAAATTATTGAATTCAAGAAATTCTATGATTTTTATAATAATTTACTATTAACATTTAAATCTGGTGAAATATTAGAGGCTCAAATATTTATTAAGGAACGCGAGTTTATTAAAAACATTAATTACTTTTGCGTTGAGAAATATTTAAAAGAAAAAAAGTTGAACGGTTATGGTGCAATGTGAAGTGTTCTAGATAATTCTGTATTAGTAACAGTAGACAGTAAACAGTAAATTAAATTACTATCATCATTTGTTTGTCATATTTAATTATATTTACCTAATTTATATATTTATTTCAAATTCAATCTTTATTTTTTTATTTTTTTATATTTTAAAACAAATTCTATATCTCTCTAGTACCTATTTTCTTCTTACCGTTATATTTTAAACTAGGAGGATTACTGTTCAACTCTTCAATACTTGGTATAAATCTATTATACCGTTCAGGTAATGATACTTTAAAATTCTCTATACCAACTATTATTTGCGCACCATACTTTCCTTCACTTACCTATAAATATTCGATTTTATACGTTTTATTCTCCAACTCTGACAATTTTCTAAATTGTGAATTACTACTATTTAGCATACTTGCTAATTCGTTTTTATTCTCCATTTATTAGGGAAAAGATTTGTTAATACGTTCAGGTTTGTCAATTTACACTTTTTGTACATTTTACTAAAAATAGGGCAAAAGTTCTCTTTTATGGGCATTTTCACGGTATTTCTAGCGAAAAACGGGGTACGTTCAGGTTTTTTTGAGTTAGAACCGCCAATTATACACTACTCTTTTGGCTTGAAAAATGCACCCGCTACCTTCCAGCGAGCGATGGACAACATATTAATAGGATTGACTAACAAAAAGTGCTTGGTATATTTAGGTGACATTGTTTTTGGTACAAGCTTGCAAAAGCACATTCAAAACTTACAATTAGTTTTTTATCGTTTGCGAAAATCCTATTTCAAATTTCAATTGGACAAATCCGAATTTTTGAAGAAGGAAGTTGCATATCTCGTGCACATAGTTACCCCTGAAGGTGTGAAATTTAATCCCGACAAAATAGTAGCCATTCAAAATTATCCAATTCCGAAATCTCCGAAACAAATTAAAGGATTTTTAAGCCTCCTGGGTTACTATAAGAAATTCATTAAAGATTTTGCCAGACTAACAAAGCCTAAAAAAAGATACGACCATTGACGCTAATAACCTTGAATATATACTATGTGTTGATACGTGCAAAAATCTGCTAATTAATGAACCGTTGTTACAATATCCTAACTTCGCGGACGAATTCAATTTAACATGCGACGCAAGTAACGTTGCAATTGGAGCTATCTTATCTCAAGGTAACTTAGGCCATGACCTTCCAGTAGCTGACGCCAGCAGAACATTAAAAAAGTTCCGAAATGAATTATTCAACAATTGCAAAGGACAAAAGTCTGGGCTACCCAATATTTTAGACCTTATAATTTCGGCAGTATATTCAAAATTTATACAGATCATAGACGACTACAGTGGCTATTTTCCTTAAAAAAGTGCAGAAATTGATACGTTGGCAACTAAAGCTTGAAGAATACGACTACGAAATTGTATACAAAAAGTGTAAATTTTACACAAATGCATATGCGTTAAGCCGAATTCCTCATGAATTTATTGGTAAAACTCAAAATTTGTTATCAAATTCCGCGGAACACTCCCCTTTAGCTCAATACCAAGACTTTCTCAGTACAAAACAAACTAATAATAATAATATCATAGAAATTGAAGGAGATCGATTCGACGTCCCAATAAATAACAGCTTAGCACATTGCATTAGTAGATATTTACACATGGCAATAGGCATAGCAAAACAATTCGAGGATAAAATTAATAATATTGATAAACTAAAAAAACAAAATCTTCGACCTCATAGTTTAGTTTATTTAAAAGATAAAACTAGATACATCATCTATTTAATTATTAAAGAAAGATACTTGAATACTAATCAGGACTTATTCTACACCCTTTTAAATCTCAAAGTATTTTTTCTAAAAACGGTATTAAAAATTTAAGCATTCCAAAAATCGCATGTGGCATAGTCATGTTAAAATGGACAGACGTTAGATTGATGTTTCAATTTTTTTTAACGACACCGTCATACTCATAACAGTATTCAAGAAATCTAATGACACACTATCTCATATAGAACTTAATACAAACGATACTGATAATGCCAATATCGATTCATTTTTCAAGTATAGAAAACTTTAACGAACAATTTAGAAATAATGAGCAAATCGACAATCAATCATTAATCGTACAAACAGGTGATCAACCGGTAAATGATATTGACACCCAGTGAAAGTAATATCAAGGTACATTCTAACCATGAGAACATAACCATTGGAATCCCCATAGTCGAATGTCCGGTAAATTACGGAAAAAATCAAGTTATAATGTCGGAAGTAGAATATAATCCAAAACCTCCTATAGTACTAAAACTATACAATAAACTTAAACACCGATTCTTAGTAGAGTTTTCTAAACTAAATTAGGAAACAGAAATGATAGACTTCATTAAACAATACATAGAAAAAAAGTAAAATACTACCCATATTTTTACAATAACTTGTATGAAAACTTTAGTGTAACTATACAAAAATTCTTCAAAGATTCTGAAATCAACATGAATAAATGTACACAATACCTTATAGACGTTACTGACGAGGACGAAGTTATCCAGATAATTAAAAACTATCACGATGGCAAAACAAATCATCGAGGCATCGATGATACGGAAACTAGAATTAAACAACATTTACATTACATTGCTACTGGCCTAAATTACGAAAATCCCTATAGACACACACTAATGGCTGCGAAACCTACCAAATAAATATGATAGAAGGCCTTTAAAATTAAAACTCAACAACACCCCTACAGCATCCAAACCATTTCAAATATTACACGTAGATAGCATAACTTTAGAAAATATGAAATTCTTTACATTAGTGGACTCTTTCTCTAAATACGCTCAAGCTTACAAATTAAATTCAGGTCAAGGCATTGAAATAGTAAATAATTTAATTAAATATTTTACACATCATGGTATCCCCGAACAAATCATATCTGATATTGGACAAGAATTTAAAAATTCCATTGTTAAAGAATTATTAGAGCAACACAAAATTGATATACATTTCATCAGCTCACAACACCCAGAGTCAAACGGTATCATCGAACGTTTCCACTCTACACATTAGATTATTTAACAACCAAGCAAAATACAGTCAAGAACCATAGAAATGAAAGTTAATTACGCACTTTTGGCTTATAACTACACCACACATTCAGTTACTAAATTGAAACCCTGCGAAATTACATTTGGTCACCCAGAAACCAAATCTCCATTCAACATTGACATTAACAAACAACTTATTAATAACTACATCGAAAGTCACAGAAATAAAACAAAACTACTCCATCAAACAATTAACAATAAAATAGAACAAAACAAAACGAAAATTATAGGAAAAATTAACGAAACCCGAGAAGAGTTACCCCGAATTCCTCAGCAAATCCTTATAAAAAAGCTGACGTGTCTGTCACTGAACTTTCTTATACGCATTTTAATTAGTCATCATAATTAAAATTTTTTTGAAAAATTTAAATGTTTTCATAAATTCTAACGATCTATCCAAAATGAGTGTACGAAATTATATTAGCGTATACGAACGTATATTAACACACTTATGCACAGATATCTTATATTAATTTTAAGGAAATTTGAAATTTTGATAAACATAACAAAAATATCGTCCGCTAAATATATCCGCAATTGTATACAAATGAAACAATCGGCAACAATACACGAACCATTCAATATAAGATCAGATTTCTTATCGAGATAAAACGGAAACTGAAATTTTAGTTAGTCGTGGATAGCGTATTACATCATTATAGTAGCCACCTTTAGTGCGGAGGCAGCACTACAATATTAAGCGCTGCCTTATGTTGTACGTCAGTATATACTTGTCTGTAGATCAGCGACAGACATGCCGTGGCGAATAGATCAACTACTGGCGGAAGTCAAGTATAAAGACTTAACCTCCGCTACTAGACGTGAGAAGTATTGAATGTAATTTTGAAATTAACCTAATTTTTGTTGTAACTGGTACCTTTTATGAAAATACTTTTCAAATAAAAGTTATGCGTAATATTAATATCTTTTATTTTCATTCTTACTAATTTTGCTGTAAGTACTACCGTTTTTGAGTTAAAGCAGAATATTGAAGAAACACTCTTTTTTTTAACCAGTACCTTTTTTGAAAAATATTTTCAAATAAAAGTTATGGAACATATCAATATCTTTTATTTTTAATCTAAAAATTTTGCTGTAAAAACTACCGTTTTTGAGTTATAGCAGAAAATGCAAAAAATGACTAGATTAAACATGCACTGTTTGAATATTCTTTTCAAAATAGGAGGTTTTCTTGTCAGGCACATACCAATCTTAAGTTTGAAGTTTCGTAACTGTATCTTTTACCGTTTAAGCTGTAGAGCGCACACATACACACAGACAGACTCACACACATACACACACACACACACACACATACACAGACAGACGTCATCTCAAAAATAGTCAGACTCAATTCCGGGAAGGTCAAAAGATATATTTCCGTTAAAATCTCGAGATCAAAATTTTTCATGAGTAAGTATTGTAACTTACTTATACTGCGAAGAAAGTAAAAATAGACAGAAGCAACAAAAAACAAAAAATAAATACAATACACAAGAATTAAAATCAATTAATAAAAACTTAAAAACTGCAATGATCAAAACAAAGCATGGTAACAAAATAGCAAATATCCACCTTTCAAATATAAAAAGACTTAGTAAAAAGACTTATCCTATTAAAATTCAGCCAGGTTGTTCACGATCGGACGTGAATCAATAGTCAGGAACATAAGCGAGAACATGGGAACATTACCTATTGGTGTTTGGGTCTCGCCAAACTTGAAATAGCAACACACACATCTATTCACTACTACAACCTAAAACCTCTCTTTGAACAGTACGATAATCTAAACACTCAATTCGAAAATCTTAAATTAACAATTACAAATAATACACAATATATGAGAGAACTACACAATTACGGCAAAATTTTTTAATTCATTTGGGCTAACATTAATAATAAAATAAACAACCTAAAAATCCACTCACAATCTTCTAGAAATAAAAGAGCGCTTATAGACGGATTAGGGTCAATATTTAAATTTATCACCGTTAATCTTGATGCAGAAGATGGCAACAAATATAATCAAATATTAGAATACATGCAATACAACGAGCCTAACATGGAAAACCAATTAAAGTTAGCTTACTCCGTAAATCTTCAAACTATTAAAAATTTTAATAGTACAATCTTAGAAATAAAACATAACGAATTAATTCTAAAGTCTAAAATTATACAATTAACAGAAATAATAAATAATATGCACATCCAAGATATTTTCTTTGCAAATAATCTTTACGATCAGTTAATTATACTGTATAACACAATTTTGAACCTTTTGCAAGATATTGAAAACTCGGTAACATTTTGTAAATTAAGAACCCTACATCCAAGTATAATACATACAGAGGAATTACTAGCAGAACTAAAGAAAATCTCAACACACTATAAAGGTCAATTATCTTATGAACCAAATGAAGAAAACATACTAAATTACGAATCTCTATTAAAAGTCCATTGCAAAAGCGAACCATTACAAATAAATTATTTTATATCAATTCCCATTAATTTCGAAATTGATTTTGAACTTTTCTACCTGTATTCAATCCCCACGAAGTACGATTCAGAATTTGTAACTATTATACCCAATAGCAGATACAATCTAAAATCTAATACTGATACTATACCTCTGAGTGATATGTGTATTCAAAGCAAAATATATCAGTGTCCAAATAAATTCTATGCCCACCATAACACAACATGCGAAGAAAAAGTTCTCAACGAGCAAAATTCTAAACAATGCCACTACACAAAATTGGAAATCAAAGATAACCACTTCGAAGTAGTTCCGAATATCAACCAATATATAGCCATACTCCCAAAAGAAGAAAAAATCACTATCAAATGCTCCGAAGGAATTAACATTGAATCTCTGTCCGGCGTATACTTGATAAATAATGATAAAAATTGCGATATAATATTTAAACAACAAACACTACAATTTATGGACAAAGTGCAAGGAAAACCCATCATATTACCCAAATTAAACTTCGAACTAAAACATAATAAAATCTCTAACTTTTCAATTAAATTAAACCCACTTACTCTCGGTGATATAAAAATTAATCCAATTTCAACTATTAGAGAAGAACAAGCCGATATTTATATCCCTAGTATTTGGACTATATTATTGTACGTTGCAATAATTATCCTCGGGTCCTAATTCATAATTAAATGGTTTCGACAAAGAAAAATTAACATTCTACGTCGTAATACAAGGGTTAAGATACCATCGAAATCCGAACTACGTAAAAAACAAGAAGACTCGAAAATTCAACTACCAGAGGGGGCTTCCTTCTGAGGATGGAGGAGTTACAGTGCTATGCTAAGATATTATGCTTAGCATAACAGTTTCTCCCCCTTTCGTTGTTAGTAATAGATAGAATTACAATAGTCATCATTTTTATTAGAAGTAAGATTATTATGTAAAATAGTTTAGTCATGACTTATGGGTTGTATTAAGTAGTTATACTTTTCAAATAAAATCTTAATTTTTAAAAAGGCATTAACGTTCTGTAAAAAGTTAAGTTATATATACAGTTTATCCACGATAACATGAGCTTCACGTCATTAGTTTCTGAACTAATAATTGACAAATTTATATATATATATATCTTTATTATTTACATGCTTCCTCAATCGGTTGCTAATGTTGCGTCTGTGTATATATGCATCTCTTTTCCACTGCTTAAAAAAAAGAGAAAGATGTTATTTTTTTAATTATTTATGATGAAGAATTGCAATACTGATGGTGCTATAAAATTTATTGTCATAACTATTTATTTTATTTTTATATATATATATATATATATATATATATATATATATATATATATATATATATATATATATATATATATATATATATATATATATATATATATATATATATATATATATAAATCACAACAGATAAATAAATAAAATGAATAGTTATGACAATAAATTTTATAGCACCATCAGTATTGCAATTCTTCATCATAAATAACTTCCAATATGACGAGTATGTTTTTGAGCCATAGTGAAGGAGATACTAATAAAACCACAGAAAATAATATTAAAAGGGTTATCTTTAAAAATACTGATTTCGATCCAAAAAGTATACTGAGAATAAGAATTTTAATTTACAAACAAAATGAATTTAAATTAAGAACCAAAATGAATACATTTCAATAAGCAAAATAACTTTTATTTACTACACGAAACGAACAAATAGAAGCAACAACTTCAAAATTTCTGCGAATGTTAATGTCAGAGGGACGGATCAGGCAGCGGATTATGCGATCAGTTAACATGAATATATCAAAAATAAATTATTTATAGGCCCATTTATTTATATGGCCAGAAAAAGTGGCTTGTCACGGCAGGCGGGAAATACGATTGCGTGGATCTGAAAATATTTCTGTGAAAAATCCCATTATGGAGAAATGCACTTTTTTTTTAAATGCAAATTAAAGCTACTAAAATTTTTTTAGTAGTATAACCTGTGGTCTGAGCATAAAGTAGGATAGTTTATGTGTCAGTTAGTATTAAAAACTCACGGGGCCCATCCATAATTACAGATTTATAGCTATTTGAAAAAATGTGAAATACAAAAATGGCGCCTCTTTTGTACTTCCAGAATTGAAATATTTTAAGTATGCGTTTAGAAATACATGTTTTGATGTAAATTAATATTTAATTTATTATCCAAATCGCCGAAATTGCTAGAGAAAAAATCAAAATTAATATGAATTCAAAAAATATTAAATAATGTCATTATTTAGTTATCAATATAAATAAATGGGCATATAAATAATTTAATTTTGAAATATTCATGTTAACTGATCGCATACTCCGCTGCTTGATCTGTCACTCTGACATTGGCATTCGAAGAACCTTTGTTGTTGCTTCTTGTACTTTTGCGTTTGATAATATTTAGTGGTTCTACTTGTCCGTTTTGTTTCTTAAATTGAATTCTGTTCGTTTGTAAAATTAAATTGCTAAAAAATATGCTATATGTAGATCTTTGATCGAACTTTAAGACTCCCCTTTACTATTGTTTTCACTGATTTGTTTTAATTTATTGATATACGGACTTGAAGTGTAAACACTCGGGAAAGAATTTAGTGTGCAAGTTAATATGATTCCCAGAAAATGAAGTCGAAAAACCATTGGATGAACCATACTGTGTAAGAATTGAGTTTTTTTATGTCCAACCATAAATATTATATTTTATAGAATATCAACTCGGGAACCTAACTACAACGCACGCATTTTTGTTTGTTATTTTAAGGAGAGTCTAGAGAAAATTGTTCCACAATCATTCCTTGGATTAAATGCAAGAGGGCTGCTTGTGAAACATCCGGACCTTTACATTATCAGGTTTTATATTAATTTGTTACTGTGAAATTAAATATAATATAATTATTCTTTGATAAATAAACAAAGTTTTAGTAGAAAACACAATTTCTTTATTTAGATTTAATTATATTAGATAATATTTATTTTATAGTGCAAATATTTAAAACACTAAAAATGAAATTGATTTTTAATCAATCACAACAGATATATCGTAAATAGTTATCACAATAAATTTTATAACAACATCAGTATTGCAATTCTTCATCGTAAATAACTTCCAATATGACGAGCATGTTTTTGAGCCATAGTGAAGGAGATACTAATAAAACCACAGACAATAATATTAAAAAATACTGATTTCGATCTAAAAAGTATACTGGGAATATGAATTTAAATTTACAAACAAAACGAATTTAAATTAAGAACCAAAATGAATACATTTCAATAAGCAAAATAACTTTTATTTAATACACGAAACGAACAAATATGTAGAAACAACAACCTTCAAAATTTCTGCGAATGTTAATGTCAGAGTGACAGATCAAGCAGCGGATTATGCGATCAGTTAACATGAATATATCAAAAATAAATGATTTATAGGCCCATTTATTTATATTGATAACTAAATAGTGATATTTTTTGATTTTATATAAATTTTGATTTTTTTCTATAGCAATTTCGGCAATTTGGATAATAAATTAAACTATCATTTCTGGAAGTATAAAAAAGCGCCAAATTTGTATTTCAAATTATTTCAAATAGCTATAATTCTGTATTTATGGATGGGCCCTGTTAATTTTTAATAGTAACTGACACTTTAACTCTCCAGCTTTATGCTAACAATAAAACTAGTGATTATGCTACTAAAAATTAGTCAAGGGGTTTATTTTGCATATAAAAAAAGTGTATTTCTCCATAAGAATAACACGGGACTTTTCACAGAAAAAAAATCAGATCCACACAATCGTATTTCCCGCCCAGCGTGACAAGCACTTTTCTGCCCATATATCAGTAGTTATCCATGTAAATCAGTGATGCCAACATGACAAAAGAATCTCTAGATTTTTATTTCGCTTATACGCAGTTTTAGAGCAGCAATTGTTTGACCGTGTAAAATGCAAATAAATAGCGATATAGATCCAAAACTGTACGTATATTCACAGAACTAATGAAATTTCATTAATAATACCTTTCGTCTATCTAATTTGTAAAACATGAGAATGGCTCTTTTAATATATATATTTATTTTAAATAGTCTAAAAGAAACAGTCGCCAGCGTTACAAATTAATACCTTGGTACCTTTTACTTTGCCAAAGTTTTTGTTTCTTAAATTCTAAACCATGCAATTATAATAAGAGATAAATACATGTTGGAAGGATATGAAATGTCAAGAACGTACTTTTCTAAGGTGTAAGTAGAGTAATTTGTTTTTCATTATGATCTACTTACCATGAATACACCCAAGTGTAAGATGTTAAATTCTTAATACTTTGCGTTGGTTAATAATTATCTTATTTATAAATTAATAAAAGGATACGTTTGAAAATTGACCGGTAATATGATTTTGATAACAGCAAATTAGCACAATATTTATAGTTGCCTACTGCCATCTTGTACACTTGTTAACACTGATATGAAAACGACATGAAACGAAGTGATAGCATTTTAAGGTTAAATTTTTATCGTGTCACAAGCATTTTTTGCTTTGATGAATTTATCAAAAACTAAGTATGTTATCTCTGTTTATATCTCTTAATTTATCTAATTTATCTTGTATTTGCTAAGATATCCTTTTCTAATCTTAACAAGATTTATTTACATTTCATGAAATTATTTTTATAAATCGCTATCTAGTCATTTGAAAAATAGGCCGATTAATATCGGTAAAGTTATCCACGAAATGCTAGTGTTGCCAACCTGACAACACAAAATCTCGTAGATTTTTATTTCTCTTATAGAGATGCGAAATTGAAAAGAGTACATTTTAGCTTCCCCTTCCAGTTTTTCAAAACCTGGGTATAGCAATATGAGATATTAGCATTGCGTAAATTGCCGAAAAGTGAAGTAATTGTGGTACGAGCAGAATTTAGAGGGTAAAGCGGAAGAATTTTGCAAAACGTTGCATTGCCACCACACATGCCAAGGATGTGTTTATGATATAGAATTACTTTTGGTTTTGTTAAGCATCGAAATAAAAAGTTATTTACAAAGGCAAATTCAAATTTTTTACTTGTGTTCTACCGCGAGCGCATGTGGTGGTTATATCTCGAAACTCAATGTGTCACTTTCTGTAATTTGAATATGTTTCAAAATTTGTCTCTTAATCATTAATTTTGTTTTGTTCTTCTCCCGTATTGTTTGATTTAATATTAAACAATATCCCTTGTTGCTATTGGTCCATTACGTTGAGTAAAAGTTATAATATCTAACAGATTTGACAGGTTGAGCTTAGAGATATTACCACCACCAGCGCTCACAGCAGCTAGTCTGAACTGAAGGGTAAAATATTTGAATTTTCATTTGTAAATAACTTTTTATTACGACCCTTAACTAAACCAAAAGTAATTCTATATCATAAATACATCCTTGGCATGTGTGGTGGCAATGCAACGTTTTGCAAAATTCTTCCGCTATACCCTTGAAATTCAGCTCGTACCACAATTACTTCATTTTTCGGCCATTTACACAACGCTAATTTCTCATATTGCTATACCCCGGTTTTGAATTAGGTGAAGGGGAAGCATTGTATCTCTCTCGCTGTCACAACTCAATTATCGTTTTCAAGCCGCAATTGTGTTTAATTTTATGTAAAATGTAACTAATTAGCGATATATAATCAAAAGCTGCAGAAATATTTACAGGCATAATGAAATTTCATTTCATTCATATAGCCCATGTGCTGTTCCACGTTTCCCAAATTAGAAAAAAATGGGAATCTCTCTTTTCTATAAATTTAATATTTTCGTAATCTACATACTTTAAGCTGTAACACAAGATTTAATACCTGGCATGTCTAAAACTGAACTACCTTATGCGTATAAGAAAGTTCAGCGACAGACATGCCGCATACTAGGATATGTATCGCCGCGCCGAGGCAAGTACATCAACTACTGGCGGAGGTCAAGTATATAATGCAGTAGACGTGAGACGTATTGAATGTAATATCGAAACTATTCTGAAAAGTCTTTACAAATCAAAGTTATGCGAAATATTGAAATCTTTTATTTTAATTCTAAATCATTTTGCTTTAAGTACTACCGTTTTTGAGTTAAGTATAGCAGAAAATGCAAAAAGTGACTAGAGTAAACATGCACTTCCGGTTGGAATATTCCTTTCAAAAATAAGAGGATTTCGTGCCAGGCATATACAAATCTTAGGTTTGAAGTTTCATAATTTTATCTTAAACCGTTTAGGCTGTAGAGCGCACACGTACACACAGGCAGACACCCACATACACACACATACACACACACAGACAGAAGTCATCTCAAAAATAGTCAGACACGATTCAAGGAAGGTAAAAAGATATATTTCCGTTAAATTCTCGAGATCGCAAATGTTCATGACTACGTATAGGAAAGTAAAAATATGTAAATTCGTTTGGTAGATCCTCTCAGTGTTGCCAGACGTGGCGACGAGTCGCAAAATGTAGCGACATTATGGTGTTTGAGCGACAAACCTCATATATTGTAATAAAGTAGCGACTATTCTACTTTGTATTTCACTTTTTACTTATACACGGTATAAGTAAGTATTGTAACCATGAAAAATTTCGAACTCGAGATATTAACGGAAATATACGTTTTGACCTTCCCTGAATCGATTCTGACTATTTTTGGAATGACGTCTGTGTGTGTATGCGCTCTACAGCCTAAACGGCTGAAGGTAAAATTATGAATCTTTAAACTAAAAATTTTCATATTCCTGAGGTATGCACCTCCTATTTAAATAAAGAAAATATTCAAACCGCATATGCATGTTTACTCTAGTCATTTTTTGTGGTTTCTGCAATTACTCAAAAATGGTTGAAGTTATAAAAAAATTGTTAGGATAAAAACTAAAAGTATTAATATTTCTCAAAAAAGGTATCAGAAACAAGAAAATGGCTATTTAAATTTGTTGTTTATACTTTCTTATACGCAGTATAAGTAAGTATTGTAATCGTGAAAATTTTCGAACTCGAGATTTTAACGGAAATATACGTTTTGACCTTCCCTGAATCGATTCCGACTATTACTTTCTTATACGCAGTATAAGTAAGTATTGTAATCATGAAAAATTTATATCTCGAGATTTCAACGGAAATATACGTTTTGACCTTCCCTGAATCGATTCCAACTATTTTTGGAATGACGTCCGTCTGTGTGTGTGTGTGTCCGTGTGTGTGTGTGTGTATGTTCTCTACAGCCTAAAAGGTTGAAGCTAAAATTATGAAACTTTAAACATAAGATTTGCATATGCCTGGCGTGTGCACCTCCTATTTTTGAAAAAAATATTCAAACCGGAAGTGCCTGTTTACTCTAGTCATTTTTGGCAGTTTCTGCAATTACTCAAACATGGTTAAAGTTACAGAAAATTAAAGGTATTCATATTTAGCACAACTTTTGTTTGAATTTTTTTTCCAAAAAGTGTACTGGTTTCAAAATAAATTTTTGCCTTTTATATATACTTTTACATAAATCGTATCATCTGCGCCTGTCAATTGTTTAACAAAATAGACGTAAATAATTTGAAGTTTGACATTTAATATATATTCTAAGAAATATAATTAGCGTAAAAGTGATCTAAAGGTTAGAACAAATATTATAAATTAGAAAAATAATGAGACTACGAAGTAGCTTAACCCATATGCGTATAAGAAAGTTCGGTGCATGACACTGCAGATGTTTTTTGGAATGACGTCCGTCTGTGTGTGTGTGTATGTTCTCTACAGCCTAAACGGTTGAAGCTAAAATTATAAAACTTTAAACTTAAGATTTTCATATGCCTGGGGTGTGCACCTCTTATTTTTGAAAAAAATATTCAGAGCGGATGTGCCTGTTTACTCTAGTCATTTTTTGCAGTTTCTGCAATTACTCAAAAATGGTGACAGTTACTGAAAAATTGTATGAACAAAAATTAAAGGTATTTATATTCAGCACAACTTTTGTTCGAATTTTTTTTCCAAAAAGGGTACTGGTTACAAAATCAATTTCTGCTTATTATATATATTTTTACATAAATCGTATCATCTGCGCCTGTCAATTGTTTAACAAAATAGACTTAAATAATTTGAAGTTTGACATTTAATATTTATTCAAAGAAATATATTTAGTGTAAAAGCAATCTAAAGGTTAGAACAAATATTATAAATTAGATAAATAATGAAACTACGATATGGTTTAACCCAAATGCGTATAAGAAAGTTCGGTGCATGACACTGCAAATGTTTATAATTATTTTCACATAAATCGTATCAACTGTGCCTGTTTAATAGAAGAACAAAAACTTAAATAATTTGGAGTTTGACATTTAATATTTATTCTTAGAAATAATTTAGTGAAAAGGAGTTCCAAAGATTAGTAAAATATTATAAATTAGAATAATAGGCTAAATATGATCTAACCGAAATGCGTCTAAGAAAGTTCAGTGCATGACACTGCAGATGTTTTAGTTTTATTGTTGCGTTGTAATAAAGATAAACAAAAACTTTGACATGCTTGATACAAATTTTGGACGGATTGCAGATTACGGTATTGTAGTAGCGTGATTCTTACCAGGTCATACTGTAAGATCGAGCGTAAGATTCGAAAATAAATGAGGAACTGTAATAATAATACATCTGAGGATTGACTTTCGCTGCCACCAGTTCAGTTTGAGGTAACTGAACAAACCCTTGACGCTAGCCCAGGGCTAGTAAAGAAATCACACGGTAAATTTGAATAGTTTTATTAACTTGAATCTCTTAATGACACAATTGTTTACATACTAATAAATTTACTTACAAAATACAACACATACTGACTCTAACTGACAATTATATAACTTGTTACTTTGACTATCACGATCTACCACTGTTGCTTACTCTGACTCAACTGCCTCTCTGCTCCCCGGGAAGACCCTTTTCTCAATTCTATTTTCTTAGGGTTTTTCCTCCCACTTAAGCGTTTTACTTCTACTGCTATTGGTGCAAATTTGACAATACGTTGAAAATGAGTAAAAATTCTAAATAAATCGACGGCACGCAATAAACCTCCGTTTGGAAAAGAACCCTCGCTCTTCACGGCAAGCAAGCGACAGATTACAAAGCAACAATGATTTTGAAATAGCGAATGACGAACAGAGATTCCTTTTGGCGACAATTGCAACATAACGAAGCATAACTTTATGAGCCAGAAGAATGTTTTAAAATAACTATTCTAAAAGTTACGCCAACAGTTTACAAAGAACCTTCATTCTAACAACGCATCTTTTGCACAATGTGGCAAGGTCGGTACTTCAAGCTGCTAGAGTATGTTCCCAAAATCGTGATAAATTTTAAAGAATTGTTGTTAAAATACCTTTTAAAAACATAAACTTAGGTGTCGGCAGTCCTTTTTACGTACTTTAAAGCCTGAAAATCAATATTTTATGCCAAATAAGCGGTAGATTTATTGAACTGTCAAAATAAAAGATTTTAATAACCGTTCAATGTGACAGTTGGGCTTTAAAGTACATAAAAAAGGGCTTCCGACACCTTATTTTAGGTTTTTAAGAGGTATGTAACATTAATTTAACAATACCTTGAAAATTTACCGCTTTTCTGAGTACCTACCGTAAGCTACAATTTAGCACAAATTTTATCCATTTTGAGTTCATTTTACATATAGTAGTAAAACTAAAATGTGTAGTAACTTGTATGAGCGTAGCGACAAATTGCGTATTATATCAATACATAGCGTACGGGATCTAAGAATCCCAGTTCGTTTGGTCCTTATTAACATGGGCTCCTTAATATTCTGCTTCTTTTTAAACCACCATTTGACTGTGGTTGATAAACTGTTGTCGGTATATTATTTATTTTTAATAATTTACATGTGCCTCTAAAAACCTAATAGAAAGTAAGATGTCATGATGGCATATAATATTTGTTACTAAACTTTAAGCTATTGTTGTAGACTCTTGATTAGGTATTGAATGGCATGTGTGAATTTGGTTAGATCATCCAGGAAAGTTAGGATCTAAGGAAAGATGCAATGTCTCTGCTATATCGAGATAAATTTTCTCGTATATACATTTAGAAGTAGAATTATTTAATTTTTCTATCCGATTTATTTTGTTGTAATTTTTTTTATGCCATTAAAAATTCCATACCAATCATGAATTTTTCGTTTATTTTGTAAACATCTTGGTGGCTTCCAAATGGAGTTTAATGATATTCTTATAAAACTGTTCTGAATTTCTTCTTTAGTAATTTTTTTATATTATCTTAATAAATTGAAACACAGATATTTGTATCTTTAAGATTTAACTATGTTCTTATTTAAATCCATTTTAATCTATCCAATTAAATATTTCATGTTGCACATAAAAATTTTTTTTTTTAATAAAAATTTAAATATACTTTCGTAAGTAGATTTCTCATTATAATTATTTTTTTGTAATGAGATATATAATAAAACGATTCTTATATTTCAAATATACTAAATTAAATAAATCAGTCTGTCAATCCTGGAAAACCCGTTACTTAAGTTCATTAAAGCCCTATAATCCCGAATTTCCTGAAAACCAAATATCCCTAAATAAAATATACAGACCTTTACCCACACAAGATATGAAAATATATAAATAAGAAAGAGACATCCATGTAACTTATTGTACTATTGAAAATGGTGACTTGGTCACGGACATGTGCACATCTAGTATTAATAAATTAGTGAAGTAAAGATTATAATTGTGTTTTAATTATTAAATAAATCAGGGTTTTGTGATGGCAATTATTCCACATTATTATATTTATCTTTAGAGATCTAATATGGGTATTATTATTTAAACTCAAATATTATTTCAAAATTTACCTCCAAATCACCATAAACGTCTCTCCTTCCAAAAATATAATAAACACTATCCAGCTACCCCTATTTTTAAAGCCGTGTTCTCACAAAGAAATATTAAGAAATTTAAGTAAATTTCACTCCAATATTCCGCATCGGAAATCCCAAATCATGTCACTGAGAAGTTATGCCAATACGTCTTTAAAATTAGGTCATGTTCTAAAACTTGCAATTCTGTTTCCTCGACTTTTAGTTTCAACCTATCAGAAATCGGTTTCAAGTCACGTGATTACATGTCACACGCACTAATCTTCCACATATTCAAAATTCTAACACAAGAAAAAAATTTTGTTCCCCGTTAACACGTGCCTTTTGAAAAATATTATACTAGTTCATAAAATTTACTCTGAGAATGTACGTGCTCTAACGTTCAAATTCGTTTTATAGGAATATAATAAATCCCACGGCCGTATTTGAAAACTATTATTATTCTCTATTGTCAATTACATTAACGCAGACCATTTCAAATATTTTGCCCTTTTGGAGGGGTCTTAACCTCTATAAATCCCCATTTTTCTGGTGGATGCTTGATTAGAATTTAATTTCTCAAGAAATTTCAAACGAGTAAGCACGATTCTCAATATATCAAATCATATTACCTAGGTCAGAGATGGCGAACCAATGGCACGCGTGCCACAAGTGGCACGTTTGAAAATTTTGATGGCACGCACAAAAACAAAATAATTTTTTTATAAGTTATCTTTTTTGATAGAAATGAATTAAAAATTATTAATCTACACTTGATTTATAATTTATGATATAAATTTGTAGTACTGAATACCTATCTTAGTATGTTAACTAGAACCGTCAAATTATACATTTTATTATTAAAATATCGCATGAATTCTCTCGAAGTATATAAAGATGCGCATTAGATAAAAAATTTTGCGTATCCAGTTTCGCCTTTTAATGTTATTGCATGTTGTTGCCGTCGCAGCGCTCGAATCAGACGACAGACTGCATTAGTCATTTTTAGTAAACCGTCGTCTTTGAAACTTCAGTGACTTGTTAAAAACTATAACCGTTTATTGTAAATAGATAGGGTAAGTAGACCACTAATGGAATGACGCTAGTAATGGAACAGGTACCAAAAACTTGGTTGTATACGTTTAAAATTGTGCAAATGCGTAGGTATAACAAAGGTTTAAATATTTATATATAGTTTTAAACAAGAAAAAACGTTTTTCACGTCCTTTTTAAAATTATTAATTAAAAACAAACGAATATTGTTTAGCGATATTAAAATTGTACAGCCATTTTTAGTTAGTTTACGGTTACTATAGCTTAAGCAATTACAATCATATTTACTAGAAAAACGTGTTTTTTATATTTACCTGGTTGAATAAACTAAATTAATATTTTATCGAAACATTTCAAATGTTTAATATTAACTTTTTTTTAATTCTAAAAACACGTGTTCTAGTATTGAACTAAAATTTTGAAGAGCGCGCTAATAATAGAACACTTTATGCGTACAGCGTTCTTCTATGAGTTGTGACAGCGAGAGAGATACAATGTTTCCCCTTCTCCTAATTCAAAACCGGGGTATAGCAATATGAGATATTAGCATTTTGTAAATGGCCGAAAAATGAAGTAATTGTGGTACGAGCTGAATTTCAAGGGTATAGCGGAAGCATTTTGCAAAACGTTGCATTGCCACCACACATGCCAAGGATGTATTTATGATATAGAATTACTTTTGGTTTAGTTAAGGGTCGTAATAAAAAGTTATTTACAAATAAAAATTCGAATATTTAAACACTTCAGTTCAGACTAGCTGCTGTGAGCGCTGGTGGTGGTAATATCTCTAAGCTCAACCTGTCAAATCTGTTAGATATTATAACTTTTACTCAACGTAATGGACCGATAGCAACAAGGGATATTGTTTAATATTAAATCAAACAATACGGGAGAAGAGCAAATCAAAATTAATGATTAAGAGATAAATTTTGAAACGTATTCAAATTACAGAAAGTGACACATTGAGTTTCGAGATATAACCACCACATGCGCTCGCGGTAGAACACAAGTAAAAAATTTGAATTTTCATTTGGAAATAACTTTTTATTTCGACGCTTAACAAAACCAGAAGTAATTCTATATCATAAACACATTTTTGGCATGTGTGATGGCAATGCAACGTTTTGCAAAATTCTTCCGCTTTACCCTCTAAATTCTGCTCGTACCACAATTACTTCACTTTTCGGCCATTTACGCAATGCTAATATCTCATATTGCTATACCCCGGTTTTGAAAAAGTGGAAGGGGAAGCTAAAATGTACTCTTTTCATTTTCGCATCTCTATTGAGCACCCGCTGCTATATATAGAACAGTAAGATGACAGTAAGCAAGTGAGGTTAGAATATTAATGTTTTTACATATTTTTTATAAGAAGAACAAATTTTAACTACAGATAAATAATTCTTTAAAAAGTATGTATCAGTTAATATATTATTTACATTATACGTACACTGAAATTTTATTGTTTATCTCATAAAAAATAATAATCGAAAACATACTCTTTAATTTATTTTTGTATTCATTTGTATAAATTATTTTTATTTTAGTGAAAACTGGTAAAAAAAAATGACACCGTTAATAAAAGGGTAAAAAGAAGTGTGAAAAATCAAGAATTAGAACCAAAACCTCTTATACAGGGTGGGGCAAAACAACCTCCCTAGTTTCAACAGAGAATTGTGAAGCGAGCAGAGGTCGTAAAAGGGTAGGAATGGCTCGAATGGCGGCAGGAAGATATGCCGTTCAGTCGTAAACACAATGTGGACGAACGAGCAGCGCGCTTTTGCCGTGGAAGCATACATACGCGAAAAGAAGTCTGTAATCGCCGCCCAGCACATTTCCATCTTTCTGGCGGTGTAAATAAACAAAATTTTCGATATTGGTGCGAAAACAATCCGAGGGTGATCCACGAGAAGCCTCTGCATAGTGATCGTGTCACAGTTTTGGTGCGCAGTTTCCCGAATAGGGATTATCGGGCCTTACTTTTTTGAGGAAAGAAATCGGGCAGTTACCGTCAATTCTGGGCGCTTTGTGAACATGCTCCAGAATTTTTTTGCACCTGCTCTTGAAGAACTTGGTCTCGAGAAAGCCTGGTTTCAGCAGGACGGGGCCACAGCCCACACAGCGCGGGCACCAAAGCTGGTTTTGAAGGAAATGTTCCCCACGCGCTTTGTCTTCCTGAAAGGTGATATTCCGTGGCCCGCGCGATCTCCAGATTTGACCCCGTGCGACTTTTTTCTGTGGGGTTATCTCAAAGCAGAAGTTTATAAACATCGACCGAAGAACCTGCAAACCCTTAAAGGAGGAAATCCGCACGAAAATTCGCCGTATACCTGAAGAAATGCTTGAAAGGGTTATGCGAAACTTCAGAAGTCGCTTGCAGCAGTGTGTAGACAATGTAGGACAACACTTGGCCGATATGATTTTTAAAATTACATAAGATAAAACTGGCCATGTAACTACTTTATTTTATTGATATAAATTTTTTGTATCTCGACTCCTTTTTCTTTAATTCACTTGCAAAACTAGGGAGGTTGTTTTGCCCCACCCTGTACACTTGAAAAAATACTTTTATCTGAACAACAAAAAATTACAAGTTGAAAAGTATTCTTATCTAAAAAAATAAAACAAGAAAAGATTTACATTTTTCATTGTTCATAAAATTTTAATGCAAGAAAAGTATTAAAATTTTTGATGTAATACCTATTTATAAGTAATTTTAATATTTCGATTAAACATTATTTAATTAAATTATCATTTGCATTGTAGATAATAATATTGTTGTCTACATTTATAATTTAGAACTTTATAAATATTAAATTTAGCTTTAGATAGGTATAGTACCTCTATAATTTAAAAATTTAGAAAATAAAGCTACTCCAAATGTTTTTTTATAAATATATACCTAAATTTTAGGAAATCCAAGCTAAAATATATAAATTTATAAACTATATTATATAAAAAATAAATTTATAATAGAAATTATTTATTTATTGATTAACCTAGTTCATTTAACAAAATATAATTTGCCGTTCTACTACTAGAAAGGACTGTTCTATTAAAGGCAGCCACCGTTCTATTACTGGTATTTTAACATCAAATTATAAATTGTGAACAAAATTACCTAAAACATCAATAAACAATTTTTTTTTACTTTATAAAACACATAAATTTTAAAAATTTTCAATTATTATATTAACTTTTTTTTTTTTTTAATCCTCAAAAAAGTAGAGAATTTTCTTAACTGTTCTATTATTGGTCGATTTACCCTATAGTGTTATTTTTAGGTAAATATTTTTACATATTATTTCATAATTTATATTCTGCATTCGTTTGCAAGAACATTTTGCGTCACGACTGAAGTTTTAACCTGTAACAACCTGATGCTAGTTATCAAGTTTCAAAAAATATTGCTCAATATGCGAAACTTTTTAATGAAGGCGAATTTGTAAAGTATGCTTGGCTGCAATGTTCATCATACTTATTCGATGATTTCGAAAACAAAGAAAAAATTATCCAAAGAATTAAAGACATGCCGATAGCTAGGAATACAGTGAAAGAGAGTATTTTGGGTATGGCGGAAAATGTAAATTTTCGACAAAAAATTCATATAAAGTCTTGCGATTTTATATCCATTTGCCTTGACGAGTCTACTGACGTAACAGGCTCTGCTCGCTTAGCAAATTTTGTACGTTATTTTATTCAAAACAATATTAAAGAAGAGTTAATAAGTTTATCAACATTAACAACAACAACAAAAGGATTAGAAATTTGTAATGCAGTTATAGATGCATTGGAAAAAAGAGAAATATGTCCTTCTAAAATTGTGTCTGGACGGAAAAATGGATTTATAAATTTATTTACAAAACGTTTTGGACACACATTGCATTATTCACCAACAAGCGTTATGTGCCAAAACAAGGTTAAAAATGTTTGATGATATTTTGAGTTTTGTAACAAAATTAGTCAATTTTATATCAGCACGAGCACTAAATAAAAGAAAATTTCAAAAATTGTTAAACGAAGTAAACTCGTCGCACATTAGCTTACTTTTATACAATAATGTACGCTGGTTAAGCCGCGGAAATGTTTTGCAAAGATTTGTAGATTTTTTGGAGGAAATAAGATTATTTCTTAACAATGAGAACATTATTGACCAATACAATCAATTATTGGATGTAGAATGGCTAGCAAAGTTATATTTTTTCATTGATTTATGCTCTTACTTAAATGAATTAAATATAAAAGTACAAGGTGTTAATAAAACAGTCATTATAATGTTTGACTTAATCAAAGCGTTCGAAGTCAAATTACAGATTTTTAATCGTGATATTCTTTCAAATTCATATAAATATTTTCCGAATACAAAATTTTTTTTTTCTGAAATTGAATGTCACGAAAAGCCAAATAAAGAGTCATTAACAAAAGAGTTTTCAATGGTTATTCAATCCCTGATTCAGGAATTTTCTGCAAGATTTACGCAGTTTAAAGAATTTGAAGAAACTTTAAAATAATTGAAAGTAATCGATTATTGGATAAAATAAATAAAATTGCAGAAGATGAAATTCAAACTACATGGAATTCACGTTTAATTGTTTAAAAATATCAGCAAAGGCAATTTTATCAATGTTTTCATCGACGTGGGCATGTGAATCTCCATTTTCAGAAATAAATTTTATAGAAAATAAATATAGGAATAGAATGACGGATGAGCCACGCTAACATTTCGAATGAAATTTTATTGTGGCACGTTACCTATTTAAAAAAGAATTTTTATGACTTTGTGACACGGACATCAAAAAAGGTTCGCTATCCCTGACCTAGGTGATAAAATTATATCATATCACTTGTCAACTGTAAATGCTTTTCTCAACAAGAATGTGATATGAGATTTGTGAGTGAGAAATTATGATATTATATTTGATATAAGTTGGCGTATTTAAGTTATGTCAGAGTAAATATTCATTTGTTATAGTTTCGAAATGTCTCCTATAAGACAAACTTATGTTTCTAACGAACAAAATTAAAATTAATATCTATTATTCAACAAAATGCAAGTTTCAATAATGGCATCTTTGTTAATCATAATGATAAGGCATTAACATGGGAAGAAGTATCTTCAAATTTAAATGCGTGTGGGGGTGCTAAAAAAAATGGGAAAGAATGGAGAAAAGTAAATTTTATTACAATATCCTGATTGATAAATTGTAATACCTATATCTATTTATAATATAGTGCTGGTAAGACATGAAGCGACATGTGAAATATAAATTATCGAAGAACAAAAACTCTTCAAAACAAACTGGTGGTGTCCCATTCGAGGAAGATATTCTAAATAATATGGAAGAGCAGATTTCGCCTTTTGTAGGACATTCTGCAATATATGGGCACACTGATATATTAGAGCCACCGTTAGATAGACAGCCAATAAATACGAATGATGAAAATTTAACTGAAGAAATTACTGTAGATATGGAAGATGTTAATGACGAAAATTTAAATATAAATACTCCATCAAAAAAAGTAGCAGACCCATCACAAATAGAAACTCCTACAAGGATTCCTGCATCTAGCCAAAGACTACAAGGGGCTGGTGCGTATTGCCTACCACCAAACTTATCTTTAGCGTATTGCCTCTCACCAAACTATTATGTGGAGTGGGGTTTCTACCCTGGGAAAAATATCTATTTTCTCGGCTAGGAAGACACTGTTGGTAGAGAGCTCATGGGCACAAGATCAGTGGACTATGAGTAATTAAACCATGTATCAAGTGTAAAATAAACTAATCCAACAATTCGAGTGTCAATTTAACAAATCAAAAAACACCCAACACAACATTGGTCCTTCGAGCCGGATCCGTACAAACAGTGTACTCAGTGATTCCAATAAACGAACATCAAATCATTCGACAAGACAGAAGACCGAAGAAGAGGCCGTGTGAACCATAGACCACATTCCAACGTCATCACCAGCAGCTATCATTCTTCAGGTCAATAGGTAGTAGAATTTCTCATTCCTGTTTTACCTGTCTATCGGACAATATTCATTTAACTACATATAAACAGTATACATTTCCGTGCGATATTAAATTGAGTTAATAATATGGCCGAAGTAGCTGAGCTTAAATCAAAAAGAAGGGTGCTAAAAAGTCGCTTAACCAAGCTTTGTAACTTTTTATCAAGTTTTAACGATGGAGATAACATAAATCAATTAAAATCACGTCAAGTTATTGTAGAAAGGATTTACTATGAATTTTGTGATATTCAAAATAGATTAGATTTAGTTGACGAGACTGATGAACAAGCAGATTATCGAGACGCGTTCGATAATCAATATTATGATTTTATTAGCGGGTCTACCACTTTATTGGATGACCGTGCAGCGCGTTCCGCAATAATACAAACCACAGATTCTAGCGACTCTAGACATCGACAAAATAATTCTAGACTGCCGGTATTAAAATTACCCGAATTTAGCGGTTCATTTACAGAATGGCGGGCCTTCTATGATTCGTTTAAAACAATAATTAACGATGCCTTATCAGATACGCAGAAGTTTCATTATCTTAAATCGTGTTTAAAAAATGAAGCTTTACGTGCAATTGAGAATCTCTGCATCACCAGCGAAAGTTATAGTGTTGCATTTGAAATTCTTGCTAGGCGTTATAATAACCAACGGTTAATTGTAATTAAAAGAGCATGTGCGCAACATATTTAAATCTCCGGCTATTTCAAGGGGTAATCATGTAAATTTAAGACAGTTACTAAATGATGTGATAAATAACACAGAAGCGTTGAAGGTGTTAAAACTACCTGTAGAGCATTGTGATGCATTGATAGTACCGAACATAACCGACAAATTAGATTACAACACAAACCGAGAATGGCAGTCTAAGCTTAATTCGGAAATTCCATCCTTAACACAATTAATAGAATTCTTAAAATCACGTTGCCAATTTCTCGAATCTTTAAATTTTGAATCTGCAATTACAAATAATATGTCGATGCACAAGATCAACAAATCTAGAACTAATATAAGCGCGCACTTAGCTACTAAAAAACCAGCCTGTTTTCTGTGTAAAGGAGAGAATCACTTTATTTATACATGCCCAGACTTCTTAAAACTTAACATTCCAGACAGAATCAATCAAGCATCATATTTAAAGTTATGTAAGAATTGTCTGCGTAATAATCATGAAACTATTAATTGCAAGTCAATTAGAAAATGTCGCGAATGTAACTTAAAGCATAATACTTTACTGCATAAAGGCTCACAAGTGTTAGAATCGAGTGGAACTATTATTGATAATAATCACATATTTCCCAGTACAAGCACTGCCCACAGTTTAAATGTAAAAAATAATCATGTTCACATTTTGCTAGCTACGGCGATTGTACAAATTAAAGATAACAAGGGAATATTTCAAGATTGTAGAGCCCTGCTAGACGTTGGATCACAATCAAACTTCATATCACAGTCTCTTTGTGACAAATTGAACCTCAAACTAAAACATACTGATTACGTAGTATCGGATATCAATCAAACCACGAATCGTATTTCTTTCGCTGTAAATATAAATTTAAAATCAAAATACAATGATTATAATACTACATTTGATTGCTTAGTTGTGCCGAAAGTAACAAATAATTTGCCTCAACAAACAATACCGTTAAATACGTTTAAGTTTCCCAGCGGCATACAATTAGCTGATCCGCATTTTTACATTTCAACACCAATAGATCTTTTAATAAGCGCCGAAGTATTCTAGGAACTTCTTTGTGTAGGGCAATTACAAACTTTCCCTAACCAACCATATTTTCAAAAGACGCATCTCGGATGGGTTGCAGGCGGTGCCATGAAATATAATGTCCCGAAGAAAAATAGTTACTGCAATTTAGGTATAAGTAACCCCGACCCTATTAGTGAACAACTTACAAAATTCTGGGTACTTGAAAACTACGAACAACCCATTTCAAGGACGCTTAGCAAGGCCGAGCAGGCCTGTGAAATATATTTCGTTAACAGTCATAAAAGGGACACTGACGAACGCTTTATGGTAAAATTACCAACGAAGACGGGTACAATAAACCTAGGGAACTCTAAGGAAATAGTATTGCAACGGTTTATGAATTTAGATAGGCGACTTGCCAGCAACCCACATTTAAAACGTAAATATAGTGAATTCATAAACGAATATTTGTCACTTAATCATATGCAATCAGTTGCAAGCACGGAGATTCACAAGGACGGCTATTACCTTCCCCATCACGCGGTTTTTAAGGAATCTAGCTTGACGACATCCCTTAGGGTAATTTTTGACGCTTCCGCGAAAACAACTAATGGGTTAAGTCTTAATGATAATTTGTTAGCTGGACCCACTATTCAGCAAGGATTATTTAGTATACTAGCACGTTTTCGAACACATAAATTCGCGTTTACTGCTGACATAAGTAAAATGTTTCGTCAAATAAAGGTAGATTCACACGACGCGAATTATCAAAGAATTATTTGGAGAAACAATGATAGCGAACCGTTAAATATTTATCGTCTAACCACCGTAAGTTACGGAACTACCTGTGCTCCATTTCTAGCGGTTCGGTGCTTGCACCAGTTGGCACACGATGAGAAATATAATTATAAACGAGGAAGTGAGGTCATTTTAGAGGATTTTTACGTTGATGACGTACTGACTGGATGCGAATCACTAGAAGAAGCTATTCAATTACGCGATAATCTTTTCATGTATCCCAAAAACCGGCGGTTTTGAACTATGTAAAGTAGCTTCGAATCACAAGAGTATATTGCCCACTTCAACACAAAAAACAGCCTATTTAACTTTAATTAATTAAGATAAAAATGGCGAAACTAAATCACTAGGTATGTTATGGAACTGTCAGAACGACGTATTTAAATATAAAATAAAACACGATGCCATATCAAACAAAATTACGAAGCGTACAATACTTTCAATCATTGCGCAAATTTTCTACCCATTAGGATTAATCGGCCTACTAATTATAAATAGTAAATTAATGATACAGAAACTATGGTCTTTGAAATGTAATTGGGATGAATCAGTGCCAGTGCATATTCACACAGAGTTTTTACACTTTATAAATCAGTTACCTAATTTAAATCAATTACAAATTTCCCGCAGAGTTATATTATCCTCGGCGAGTCGGCTAGAATTACATGGTTTCTCAGACGCCTCAGAAAGGGCATACGGGGCTGCAATCTATCTGCGGTCAATAAACACAAGAGGTGAGGTATTTACCTGCTTATTATGCTCTAAATCAAGAGTAGCTCCATTAAAAACTGTTTCAGTAGCGCGACTAGAACTATGCGGCGCGTTGTTATTAGCCACATTAACTAATAACGTATTACCATATTTAAAACTTAACGTTAATAAAAAATATTTTTGGACTGACTCAACAATAGTCATTGCGTGCTTACAATCGGAATCCAAAAGGTGGAAAACTTTCGTAGCTAACCGGGTAGCTGAAATTCAATCGATTACTAACATCAGCGACTGGCGTCATGTAAAGAGCGAAGAAAATCCAGCTGATCTACTTTCCCGCGGAGTAACAGCTCAGAAATTAATAGATTCAGATTTATGGTGGCATGGACCTACCTTCTTGAAAGATATAACTTTTAATTCAAATTCTAATATTCAAACAAACATTCTAAACTATAAAGAAGGGGAAATGGAGGAGCGAAAATGTACAGCTGCACTAATTACTACCCTAGATATAAACATCTTTAAAAAATATTCATCCTTTTCAAAATTGCAACGAACAATCGCATGGATTTTTAGATTTTTTGACAATTGTAAGGATAAACAAAAACGCAACGGACCATTAACAACCATCGAGCTTAATGATGCAATTAAGAGAATATTCAAGTTAGTTCAAGGTCAAGAGTTTAGTAAAGAATTACATGACTTGAAAACGCATAAACATATTCAGAAAAATAGTAAGTTAGTTGGACTAAATCCATTTTGTGATGAACATGAATTGATCAGAGTAGGAGGTAGATTAAAAAATACGACAAAGCTTAATTTTGATAAAAAATTCCCCATTGTTTTACCAAAGAAACACCATTTAACAAGTTTAACCCCTTAATGCACGTTTTTAGGTACAAAAAAATCATTTATTTTTTTTGCAAATAATTATTATTTATGCTTACTTTAACTAATTTATGCAAAAAAAAAATTTTTATTAATAATTTATTTGTGTATGGTAAATTTTAAAACAAGGTACTACGCAGAGTCCCACGTCACACTCACTGCACCAATATCTTGTTTCTTTTCTGACGAAAATTCCTAAAATGGCAATAATCTACCATCCAACGTGACAGATGCGGACTTAAAATATTTGGAAAATTATATTTCTATATTAACGAAGCTGTAATATTTTTACACATATAAAATGACAGTGACCGTGACGTTCACGGAGGTGCACAATTTTGCCGGTAAACGTTGCCCGTATATGTCACGGAGGTGTGCATTAAGCGGTTAATAATAAATCAGTTTCACATAGCAAATCTTCATGCAGGACCACAAGCGACATTAGCGGCAATTAGACAATTATATTGGCCTATTTCCGGTCGTAGTATTGTCTGACAAATCTTGCATAAATGCGTTATTTGTTATAGGATAAAACCAATACGTTCAGTGCAAAGAATGGGTAATTTGCCAACTGAAAGAATTGAACCAATACGTCCCTTTTTAAAATCAGGTTTGGATTATTGTGGACCAATTTTAATTAAAGAAGGTCGCGGGCGTGGTAAGCGAGCAGTTAAGGCATATATTGCATTGTTCATTTGTTTCGCAACTAAGGCTATTCACATAGAATTGGTAGGAGATTTGACAACAGAGTCATTTCTCAATGCTCTGAGGAGATTTATGTCCCGTAGAGGCCGTGTCTCACACATATTTTCAGATAATGCAACAAATTTTATAGGAGCAAAGCGAGTGTTAAGCGATTTGTCAACTTTCATCAATGGAAATGAATTTAATAATAAAATAATAGTCCCATTAGTACAAGATAACATACGGTGGACCTTTATTCCACCAAGATCTCCTAACTTTGGCGGTATTTGGGAGGCTAATATAAAATCGGTCAAATGCCATTTAAAAAGGGTTATAGGCGACACTTTGTTGACTTATGAGGAAATGTATACTATTTTAACGCGTACTGAAGCTTGTCTCAATTCCCGTCCATTAACTTCTCTGTCTAGTGACCCAAATGATCTACAAGAGATCAAATTAAATCGACTAAAACGATGGCAACTAATCGAAAGAATACGCCAACACTTTTGGCGCAGATGGTCACGTGAATATCTGTCACAACTGCAGGGCAGGACCAAGTGGCAACAAGAGACAGCACAGGTACTCAAGCCGGGAACTATGGTTCTTATGATGGAGGACAACCTACCTCCGCTACATTGGCCGCTTGGTCGCATCGAGGAGATCTACCCCGGAAACGACGGTTTAATTCGAGTGGTAACAGTCAGAACCAACAAGGGCACCTTTAAGAGAGGTGTAAGCAAGGTGTGTGTACTCCCAATAGATAGTTAGACACTTAGACATTCTACTCCAATAAAGTGCAAGTGCTTAGTGAAGAAGTGACAAATTGTGCTAATTATAGTTCACTGGACCCTACTACAGGACATTTATTATAAGGAATCTACATGATTGTTTCATTTACACGAATATACTAAACATATGTGTACCATGTACTGGATTGTATATAATGTAAATAGGTTTATTTTTTAATGTATTACCTTCATATCTGTATTGAATCTTATTATGTACTTAACTATCCTTTCTATTAATATCTATTGCATAACTATGTTCCGTATGTTGAAGCCCATAGGCTTTCAAGGGGGGCGGCATGGTGCTTATTGCCTACCACCAAACTGATTTTTAGCGTATTGCCTCCCACCAAACTTTTATGTGGAGTGGGGTTTCTACCCTGGGAAAAATATCTATTTTCTCTGCTAGGAAGACACTGTTGGTAGAGAGCTCATAGGCACAAGATCAGTGGACTATGAGTAATTAAACCATGTATCAAGTGTAAAATAAACTAATCCAACAATTCGAGTGTCAATTTAACAAATCAAAAAACCCCAAACACAACAGGGGCTCTAGAAAAAATAAAAGAGATACAGCGCAAAATATCATAGATTTAGCTAAAAATAATTACTACGCAAAAAAATCTTAAACTATTAGAACGAGATGTAATTGCTAAAGAAAAGATAGCTGATGCCCTTGCGAAAATTTCAGAATGGCTTTAAAACATTTTTTTGATGCTTTATATTTACTTTCTTATACGAAGTATAAGTTAGTATTGTAATCATGAAAAATTTCGATCTCGAGATTTTAACGGAAATATACGTTTTTACCTTCCCTGAATCGATTCCGACTATTTTTGGAATGACGTCTGTCTGTGTGTGTGTGTGTGTGTGTCTGTATGTGTGTGTGTGTATGTTCTCTACAGCCTAAACGGTTGAAACTAAAATTATGAAACTTTAAACTTAAGATTTGCATATGCCTGAGGTGTGCACCTCCTATTTTCGAAAAAAAATATTCAAAGCGGAAGTGCCTGTTTACACTGCAATTTCTGCAATAACTTAAAAATGGTTACCGTTACAGAAAAATTGCATGAGCAAAAATTAAAGGTATTTCTATTTAGCACAACTCTTGTTTGAATATATTTTCCAAAAAGAGTACTGGTTTCATAATAAATTCCTGCTTATTATATATATTTTTACATAAATCGTATCATCAGCGCCTGTCAATTGTTTAACAAAATAGACTTAAATAATTTGAAGTTTGACGTTAAATATTTATTCAAAGAAATATATTTAGTGTAAAAACAATCTAAAGGTTAGAACAAATATTATAAATTAGATAAATAATGAAACTGCGATATGGTTTAACCTAAATGAGTATAAGAAAGTTCGGTGCATGACACTGCAGATGTTTTATCTTACTGTTGTTACATATATTCTATATTGTGTATATGGCTATAGTTTATATTGATAAATACATTTTAAATCTTGTTGCTGTTAAGCGGCAATACTTGCAATCTTTGAGTTTCTAAGGGGAGCCGCAGTGAGAGACGAGGGCTACAGATAAGCATAATAGGCGTGACTCATATCCCTACTACATTAGTTATATATAGCGCACTCTCTTTAAATCGAAGCGAGAGCATTATGCCACCACAGTCGCAGTATTTATATTTACTTGTGTTGTAAATGTAGCGTGTTCCCAGCAATTGAGGGTCGAATAAATAGACTGTCTTTACAAACTATTTGAAAGTTCTTTATTATTATAAACAGGAAATTAAAACTCGACTTACAGATACAAATGACAATTATAATAATATTATATTGACTAATAAAATAATTGAATGCAGTCGCACAGATAGCCAAAAACATAACAACCAGTTTAATTTTATGATCAAGATAGTTAACCTCAACACTCCTCCTTAGCTATCTTGTTTCGCAGGTTTACAAAAATTTGTTTACCTAGCGGTTTTGTAAGAATGTCAGCAATTTGATTGGCACTGTTGACGTGACAGAGTGATACAGTTTTGCCAATATGTTGCTTTATGTGATTCCGAGGGATTTCTATATGCTTCTTTCCTTTGTTTATCTTTCCTTCGTGTGAATTTTTTAGCATATGTATTGCTGATTGATTATCTACAAACAGAGTAATTGGTTCCTCCGTTTTCAGTACACCAAGTTCATAAGCAAGTCTCTTTAGCCAACAGATATCATCGATGGCTGATACTGCGGCTCGGTACTCAGCTTCAGCTGTGGAGGTGGCTACAAGGTGTTGCTTTTGTGAATACCATACAAGAGGACCTCCTCTCATAATGAGAACTCCACTTGTTGACTTCATGGATTCGGGATCTCCTCCAAAGTCTGAGTCCGTGTATGCTACGATTTCTTCATCTCCTCCGAAACTGATTCCTAAATTTACCGTTCCTTTCAGATAATGGAATATGCGCTTTACCATTTTCCAATGACTTGTCATCGGTTTTGAGCAGTGACGACTCAAATAATTGACGGCGTAGCTGATGTCTGGACGCGTTATCGTTGCAAGGTAGAGGAGATATCCTGTACTTCTCCTATCAAGACTGTGTTGGGAAGATATCTCATGATATAGTCCGAATATTTGGCTGGTCGTGTCAGGGTGTTTCGATCTCGTAGGGTTCTCCTTGTTGTCTGCTGCTGTGGTGACCCTCTTTGTGGTGAGTCTTTTTCTTCTTCTGACACTTGAGATTCCTCATTCGTTATATCTCGTTGCATTTGAGTTTCGATTTCCATTCTCTGCCGTGTTTGATTCTTGTTTTCGTTAAAAATGATATTTTCTGAGCTGATGACATCGCGTTTTTGTGGCATATAGATTCTAAAACATCGTATCCGACAAATATTCCTTTTTTTTTATTTAGGATCCAACTTGCTTCTTTTGTGTTCCGGAGTTAACACAAAACATTCGCATCCGAAGATTCGTAGCTTATTCACGTCCAACTTCCGACCAAACCAAAGTTCTGCAGGATTTCTTCCTTCGACAGTGCTTGTCCTAGTTTGGTTTATTGTGAATACTGCATAATTTAGCTGAGCGTGCAGATTCCACAACCGTTCTCATCTCACGCTCAATTCTCCCATTTTGTTCCGGAGTGTATGGATTTGAGAATGTGTGAAATGTTCCTATTTCTTCAAGAAGCTTCTGCGTGTTAGAGTTTTTTATCTCTTTTCCATTGTCGGACCTCATACATTTTATTTTCCTGCCAAATTGGTTTTCGACCAATTTGATGTACGCCTCCAGTTTCTTGGCCGCTTCATCCTTCGTTTTCATGAAGTAGACTGTTCTATAATGAGTATGATCGTCCTTGAAAAGCAAAAAATACTTGGATCCTCCTAGCGACGGTATATTCATTTCTCCCATATCTACGTGGACTATGTCCAGTGGTGCTTGTGCTGTCTTTAGATTTGCAGGATGTGAGATCCGATGCTGTTTTCCATATATACAGCCTTCGCAGACGTAATCATTCCAGTCGTCGACATATTCAATTCCTCTTCTCCTTAATATTTGATATTTTGGTGTGCGAGTCTTTCGTGCCAGACTCGGATTGACATAGCTGCCAAGCATGTTTCCGTACGTTCTCGCCTGAGCATCATCCTGTAGAGGCTTCCTTCACGTCGTGCTAGGACTGCAACTTCTCCATCTGCAGTCTTGAACTCCGACCATTCACTGTTCGCCTGCTGTAGGTAGCCCTTATCTAGTGTCTGTCCAACTGAAAATAAATTAAAGTCAAGTTTGGGTACATATACGACGTCTTCAAGTAAGACTGGTTCCCAAATCTGGCCATTGAAAGCTTCCAGCTTCACGGTTCCAACTCCAACGCCATCTAGGATCGTTGCATCACCGATTGAGATGCTCAGAGGTTCATCCAGCTCCACTAGTTGAGAGAACCATTCTCGTCGAGATGTCATGTGCTGGGTGGCACCGCAGTCTTGATACCAGACATCCCTTGTTTGGCCTTTTGTTTTCATATCCTTTATATCTGCTGTAGTCAATCCAATGGTCATCAAGGCTCGACGGTTTGATTTATGATTTTCCTGGCTCGTTCCCTCGGGCTTGTATGATTCGCATCGTTGAAGACATTCCTTCGCAAAGTGTCCCTTTTTCAAACACGTGTTGCATGGATACATTGTTTTGCAGTAAGCAATGTACTTGGCGCATGGCTTGTTTTTACAGTCCCGTCTGTAGTGTCCCTTCTGCTCACATCGGTTGCAGAAATTTCCTGACTTCTGTTGTTGCCTTTGTCCAGGTTGGCCTGATTTTCTATTTTGTTTGATGACGAGCGCGTTGTGTGAATTTGCTTCATGTTCACTGGACGTGTCTCTAAGTCGTTCATCCTCAAGCCTGAGTCGTTGAACAAGTGTATCAGTTGTCTTGTCGTTTGGTGGAACGTTGTCCCAGGCAGTTCGGAAGTGTGACAGCTTCGATGGTAGAATGCTGAGAATTCTGGTTATCACCCACGCTTCTCTGACTGGATCATTTGGAGTTGACAGCTGCTCACGTGGTTGTATAATTTCATAACAATTTTGTGTGGCTGATTTGCTCTCATCATATACAAAGTTAAAGAATTTTCTGCGTAAAGATTCCATAGTTACTTCGGTTTTTGTTCCATACAGACTTACAAGTTTGTCTAACATGTCTTTTGCTGTTAAACAAGAAGATATTTTAATTGCTATACTACTACAAACATTTAATCCTATCAGAGCCTGTGCATCTAAATCTCGTTTTAACCAAGCTTTAACATTGGCTGCGTCTGCTGGTTTTTGTGTGACACCAGTTACTACATCATACAATTCTTTTGTTTTTAATGCTATATTTAGTTTGAAACGCCACGAGATGTAATTCGAAGCTCCTTGCGAATCTTCGTTTAATGTTTCTAATTGACTTTTGACTGTGTCCATAATTAAGTAACAAACAACAATATGACGGTTTTTTGACTTGCGTGACAAGAATGGACGATGTCTGACTGCTGCCTTCAATATTCGAATTTTCTTCGACGTCCTTAATCTTCCTGATTTTCTGGGTTGCCTCAGAATCCTGGGCCCATAACCTGTTGTAAATGTAGCGTGTTCCCAGCAATTGAGGGTCGAATAAATAGACTGTCTTTACAAACTATTTGAAAGTTCTTTATTATTATAAACAGGAAATTAAAACTCGACTTACAGATACAAATGACAATTATAATAATATTATATTGACTAATAAAATAATTGAATGCAGTCGCACAGATAGCCAAAAACATAACAACCAGTTTAATTTTATGATCAAGATAGTTAACCTCAACAACTTGACATGAGTATATTGCGTTCACCACTTATCCGAATTCTTATTATTATTATTAATATAATTTATATTAAATATTTCATGCATCATGTAACATATAAAATATACCTATTAATTATAAAAGGATACAAATTCATAATATGAAAATAATAGAATTAATAAATCTCAGGATTATAATATTGTTATATATTATTTAAACAAGCAGAGACTCGCTAAATGCTCATTGTCGGAATATCATGCTCCATGCATATATACAAAAGTTAATCTTTATTATGTTTATTTTATGTCAAGGAGTTTTAACTTAGATTATTGTTATACATATAAGAGATAAATCTTCGGAAATCGCACATATAAAACTAAAATTATTATTTTAGATTCCAAAACCCAACACTCATCAATAAAAAGAAAACTGACAGTTCTGTAGACTCAATTTGAACAACATTTATTTCTGTTGAGCTAAAATTTTGCGCTTTGGATCCCTAATTGCCATATTCCTGTTATGCCTGCTATCTTTTAGTTCTGGCAACAAACAATCAAAATAAAACGGCCTTAACTTAATTATCATATTATTGTGCCAAAACGAATCGTCTCTGGATATCTGAAATATGTAATGGTTACTAATATTTATAATATTGGATATTAATATCTCTAGTTATACTTTGTCAACAAGCAACCCATTTGGGCTCCAGAATACAAAGTAGCAATACGATCGTCTACTAATGTGTAATTGTCCCTGAACTTGAAAGTAGTAATCGTGTGTTTTCTTTAAAGAAAATATACCATTCTCGTACGTTGCAAATATAACTTTTTTTGCAATATTGCTTCTTCAGGCGAAATTTTAGATATAGTAGATGGGCATTTGATCTCTACAATACTATCCAAACCAATCAAACCGTCAGGTGTAGCAGCAAGAAAAGAGTCTGTCAAGTCAATAAATAGACCGCATTTTTTAACTTCAAGATTATATAATATCTCGAACTGCTGAATTGCTATGGGTTCCTTCTCTAATCCATACCTAGTTGCACAATTTCCATGGAATTTTTAATATAGCATATTCCGTACTGTAGCTGCGCAGCTGGTAGTCTGACGCATTTTGCAGATTTTTCCAAAATTTTAAGCAGTATACGCTTAAATATTTCGGTTTTCCAAATCCTACTTTCGCTTTGCGATATTGTCTTTCTCTCTATTTCATTTGCTTCCACTTCTGTTTTCTTTAAGGGTCCATTCTGGTTTGGCGGCTTCAAAAAATCGAATTTTTTTTTATCGCATTTTTCGAAAGCTATATGTGTGTAGAATATGTGGTGAAAATCCCAAGTTGCTATCTTGAAACTGTGACTATGCACTTATGACAGAAATAATTGACTTAATATCATGATATTGAAACTTTTATCTTTAAACGCGTTTTTCTCGAAACAGTGTTTTTCCGCACCGCGGAAGTGATTCCCGGCAAACCAATATAGATATCGACATGAGATTTGGCCGACTTACTCCTCGGACAACTCCGCGTAGAGTAATAGACTAATTTTTTTTTTTTTAATTTGTTCACGAGTTATCGCACAAAGAAGTGGGAAAAACAGACGCAAAAAATGATGTTTTTTTTCAAAGTGCCGCCATTTTGTCAATTTTTTGAATTTTGAAAAACTGTGCTATCACTCTATGCGAAATATCCTCGTTATTAAGGAAATTGGTCGTTTTTTGATTTCATATTCGATGCTAGCCCTAATCACTTCCGCGACGGAGGCCGGTCTTCCCGGACAGCACGCCTATCGACGCTTGGGGTGAGGAGGGGGGTGGGAGGCCACGTTTGAAAAAAATATATTTTGTTAAGAAAAAGTAAATAAATATTGTGATCAAAGATTGGCGTTAATTGCTTCATTAGTTTCCACAAAAAAAAATCGCAAAGATCATGCATTTTTCGCTCGTTGAATCCAGAATAGACCCTTAAACCATGCAGAAATTGTTTCTTTTCTAATTCAAACATGTCTGGAATCTGGTTGTGATGCATTGAGTCCATAATTACAGTCTGCCGTTCCAATAAATAGTTTCCGTTTACGTGGCTGGTGAGACATTTGTCTCCTTAAAAACTCTTCTTTTTTGTTCTTTAAAAAAGCTTTTGTGTATTTTCCAGGACTTTTGTGTGTTATTTGTTTATGTAATACATAATGCAAATTTCCATGAGTGTTATGTGATAATGCGGCAGCATTACATCGTAACTGGTATGAACCTCTTTTAGTGAAATTGATTTTCTTGCCTCCTACAAATTTAGCGACAATTGAGTTATATGTTTCGGTCGCATTATTATTTTTATTTAAAATTAAACTTTTTGCATTGTACGCTAGACGATAATTTATTAAAGACACAATGTTATCAAATAATTCACACTCCTCCATTTTTTCAACATAATTATCTCCTTCTATTTTTGGTCCATTACAAAAATAAGTGTCACAAGCATTATGGCTACCAAATACATGAGACGGTCCGTTCGATAGATCCTTCTTTAAAAGTTCACTTTTTTCAAGTAAACTTCGATTTTTCAGTTCTATGGTGCTTTGCAGCACAGTCTACAGCAGCACGTAAACGTTGAATATTTGAAGATAATACATCTCTTAATTTTTTTGCTACATATTTTCCTTTGGAACTAAATCTTTTCTGTATCAATTCTGTCAATCTTGAACAATAGTTTCTTATCAAATGGTTGTAACATTCCACCTTGTCAACTATTATGTCGTGACCATAAGGCCTTGTTTCAACTAATTTTCGGTAAACACTGCTACCACCGTCTCCTATGTAAGTAGCGTATTTTACACCATGCATTTCCATGCTCATTTTAAATCCTTCTACGATAATATCACACTCCATGCCAGTAGAAGGAGCATTCCAATTTTTAAAACATTTGTGTGGCATGGTTTCAATAGAAATTGTATTCGGTCTTTCACAAATGCAGCAATATTTATTCCTGACACCTAGAAATATAATCTGGCCAGTTCCTTCACCAATAATACATGCCTAAAAAAAAATGGTATAACATGAAGGAATAACAATCAAATGAGAGCGCACTGTAATTATATCAATAGGATCTTTTAGCCCAAGCCCCATCTACTATTACAGTGACTAGAGGAATTCCATTCTGATCTACGTCATTTGATTCCTGAGATAATTCAGCTTCTTCTTTTCCTGCTTCTTGTAAAGATTTCCACAAAGATTCATAAACAGCATCATATAAAATATTTTGTGATTTCCCAAACATGTCACTGGATATTGGTGGAATATCTAAAACTGCAGCTATTTCTTGCAGTTGTGTCCACCCTCCACCAGTTAAAATTACAGCAGATACAGCGGCCTTATTCACGTCAAGTAAATTATTTTCGGGATTTTCTGTATTTAGCTCTAATTTTATTTTGCAAAGTTTGCATTCCAATAAGAAAACAGAATTAAAACCTCTTTTTATTTCTTTCAAGATTTCCATATCAGAAAATGAGCAGTTGAATAAACCAATATGTTTATGATTCATAATAGTTGAAAAGAAATAACCAATGTCCACAATTCGTCGTCCCGTTGGAAAAATACCATCTTCTTTGTATTGGCAGCTAAATTAGATAGAAAATTTTTAAACATAAATTTATTAATTTCAATTTCAATTACATACCTTTGTACAATTTCGCAACTTAAATTATTTGTATTTGGCGATAAGGAATTATTTCCACTCTGATCAACATCTCTCTGAATGCTACTAGTACTATAACCAATCATCATGGGTGGGCCGGGCTTATTGCGATCTTGCGTTGCAGCTATTACTAGAGCCATCTCATTGTTACAATTATAACTATTTATTGGTTATTAATTTTTCAATTTCCACAAGAACTGTATAAAAAATTAACAAATTTTATATAGAATATAATTTTAAAAGATGTAATCTACACGGTGGCGTATCCAGAAATATGTAAATTTGAATAATAATATGCGAAACAATGCTTGAAACTTATGCAATTGGTCATATTTCACAGTTTAAAGAATCAATAATTTTAAAGAAATATTTAAATAAAAGTTACGTCGCCGTCTAGTTCTTACAAGGTGAAAACTTTGAACGCGATTTTCTCGAATTTTCTTGAGAAGTGCATAAAACGGCAAAATTTGTATCATTTTTATTGCGTCACCTACCATCTGGAAAAATTTCAGCGAAATCGGTGACCCACACTACGTGGCTTCCCCTTGTTAGTCGTAAATTCTGCAGAATATTAGTTAAAAGTTCTAGTTTCACGTAGTACTCTCGTGAAAAGGAATATCCGCAGATCTTATTATCGCATAAATATCTCAGAAAGTGTAGAGCCTTAATACATAGTATTATAATTATAGGTTTCTTTTTAATTATTATAAGACTTGCTAAATGTTTTATTTTCGTGTTATTTTACGAGTAGTTTATTTTTTCTAATTGTAATTTATGTTCAAAATTACATAATGTTTTGTTTAACCTACATCTAAGAGTTTCAAATATATACAAAAGAAAATTATTAAATCAAATTTGTTTTTGTAATTCCATTTTGAATTCGTCGAGCACGATCCAAAATTTGATTTGGCGGAATTGCAGCCGCATTTTGATGGTCGTAAAATCCTAAATCATCATTTTCGTCATCCGCATCAGGTTCTGCGATATTATGAGTCACACACATATTATGCAAAACTGCACAAGTATTTATAATTTTAGAAGCTACATTTGGAGCATAATGTAGTATTCTGTGTTTAAGTAGACATCTAAAACGATTTTTCAGTACCCCATTGCACCTCTCAATTACTTGTCTAGTTTTGGTATGTGCATCAGTAATCTAGCTTCAGGTAATCCTTCCCTAGCATTTACAATTGGAGTTATTAACCATGGCTGTAACGGATACCCGGCATCTCCCAAAAGCCAAAAATTGGAAGGGTCATTTTCAAATCTTCATTATAAAAATGCGTTTACATTTGAATTTCTCCATATTAAAAAGTGATGGGTACTTCCTGGGTATCTTGCATTATCATTCAATATTCTCATGTCATGGTCACATATTAACTGCACATTTATAGAATGGTAGCCTTTTCTGTTAATATAAACCTGAGGCAATATTTGCGGATTTATAGTATTCGATGATACAATGGCAATGTGCGTACATTCGATTAATCCAATAAATTGCATTTTCTGTAAAACGCACCCCTGCCTCTAATTAATTTTTCTTCTGAGGTAGGAAACTTGACCCATTCTGGAAGTAGTATCCTATTTACAACGTCGGTCACCTCTTTGACACACCTACTGACCGAACTTTGGTTTACTGAAAGACTTGCGTCATTTCCAACGTCGGTTTGGTAGCCGCCCGACGCAAAAAACCTAATTGCTATAAGAGCCTATTAACAAACAATTAGTAACCTGTATTGCAGTGTTATTTCTAATATAATTTTAAATATTACCTTCATTTCAACATTGAAAGCCCATATTTTAGCAGAAATAATTTTATAAACCGCGTTTCACTTAACTGAAAAGCATCAAATCTTGGCCGAATAAATCTAGGAACTTCTTCATGTTCCATTTGCTCCAATAATTAAATTTGGACATATTTTTCCATGGTTAACGATACAACAATCCTGCATTTATTCAGCCAATGACATTTATCGTAAAACCACAAATAAATGTCAGTTTGATCTTCTCACCACTTCTCACTTGTTATCGCCGTCAAAATATCAAGTGAAAATAAGCGAGTGATATGTATCACGATATATCACTTTTTTGTAGTTGAGAATAACCTTAAAGCCTGTATTACATTCAGCAACATTTTCGCGGATTAGTTCATGGACTAGTCCAGCAACTAGTTCATGAACTAGTTCAGCAACACCAATTTCTTGTGTATTACACTGGGCAACATATTTTAGCAACATAACTAGTTATATTACATTTTATACCAACATAAATCAATAAAGGTTGGTCGTCTGTTATAGAAATCCTCTTTGTTGATAACTTCGTTTTTATTGATTAATATTCTGTTTGTTTACACTTTCTGTTTCTTTTTGAAAATATTTAACTATCATTCTTTAAAAATGAATTGTAAAAAAGCTTATTTACGGGAAATTCGTTTGTTTTTTATCAATTATCTAATGATTACACTAACTAATTAATATATATTTAATAAATATTGTTGCAAATATAAAAATATACGTTTTATGCAAAAATTTAAATAAGTATTTACATTTTTCAGAAGAATATATCCATTTACAAATGTTCGCATAAAATTATTAACAAAAATGATTATCTAAAACAATTAAATGTAAATAAAATTTACAGAACAATTTACATAAAAATCAAAAATATTTTGTGAGCCGTAGGTAATCAGTAATTTCGTGCAGGCCGATTTTGGTAAACGATAAATAGAAATCCTAATTGTATGAAAGCCCACGCTAAACAAAAGACTTCACTACGATGAACACCACGCAGAAGACTACGCTACACAGAAGACCAACCAGAAAAATTGCGATTGGTAAAATGAAAATTAACTAGAATCACTAAATGTTGCATGTTGCCCAGCAACAAAATAAGAACATGTTCTAATCCGTGCAACTCGTCCATCAGAGATAACAAAGACGAGATATGACACCTCTGTGTTAATTTTTGTGAAAGAGTTGTCGTCAACGCCTCTCCCGGATACCCACCAACTAAAATTAATTCCGAGGTTAATATCAAGAATACTTAATCCAGATCCGTATTGCTATTAAATGTAATCAAATAATAACATTTTTTTTTTATAAATAATGTATTTTTACTTTCTTATACGCAGTATAAGTAAGTATTGTAATCATGAAAAATTTCGAACTCGAGATTTTAACGGAAATATACGTTTTGACCTTCCCTGAATCGATCCCAACTATTTTTGGAATGACGTCCGTCTGTGTGTGTGTGTGTGTGTGTGTATGTGAGCGCTCTACAGCCCAAACGACTAAAAGAAAAATTATGAAATTTTAAACTTTAGATTTGTATGTGCCTGGCACGAAAACCTCCTATTTTTAAAAACAATATTCCGACCGGAAGTGCATGTTTACTCTAGTCATTTTTTGCAGTTTCTGCAATTACTCAAAAATGGTTACAGTTACAGAAAATTTTTGTTAACAAAAATTAATGATATTTATATTTAGCACTTTTGTTTGAATCTTTTTTCCAAAAAAAGTACTGGTTTCAAAATAAATTTCTGCTTATTATATATATTGTTACATAAATCGTATCATCTGCGCCTGTCAATTGTTTAACAAAATAGACTTAAATAACATGAAGTTTGACATTTAATATTTATTCTAAGATATATATTTAGTGTTAAAGCGATCTAAAGGTTAGAACAAATATTGTAAATTAGAAAAATAATGTAACTACGATGTGGTTATATGCGTATAAGAAAGTTCGGTGCATGACACTGCAGATATTTTTGAAATATTTACATATTACTTATTTTATAAATTAAATTTAAGTTATATTGTTATTTTTTAATTTTTGCGTATGTACGCAAGTATGTGTCGACAATTAGATTTGGACGAGTGTCCTTTTTTCTTAGTTTTTTATTTAGAATTTTTAAAAAATGTTTTAACATTATATGGCATATTGTTATTATCAATTTTTCTTCTAAAATAAATTTATGCTCTTCGCATGGGAATTCAATAGATAGGAAAGGCTTTGCAAATATACATAATTGACTAATAATTTTATCTTTATTTATATATTCAGGGATTATTTGGAAAATTATGGTTTTTAAATTATCAATACACTGAATTATATACTCCGCCGGATAAACCAATCTTTCTGTTTCTCCGAATTCACGAATTTTAATAACAGCATGGCTGTCAGTAATTATTTGAGTTGTGTAAAACTCTTAACAAGTCTGACAACCATGCTGTAATATCTTTCGTCCGATGAAACCAGCGATACACCCACTCGTTTGAAACCGAAGTCGTTGGATCAAAGAGTAATGTCCATCATTAGAGGACGAGGAATATGGATTAGATGACGTTGCTAAAAAAGGATCTGTAGATGGAATGTAAGTCGGAATTTGTATTGTGTGTGCGGATAGGAGACTATTTAGTGCTACCAAATAACTACCATCGTCATCCTCACAGTTCGAATTTCTAGAATTTTTCAAAGTATTATTTAGTAAACATGTTTTAAATGCCGCTGTGAACTGTGAGGGCGACGGATTGGCATTTTGACCACATAGTCCTCTAATAACAGCAAAGAAATTCTCTAGAGGATCTTGATTTAAGGATTTGGTAACCATATATGAAAAACTAAGATCCTTTAAAGAATTCCACAATGCTTCGACATTCCGAATTGTTGCAACGAAATTGGCTACAGACGGTGGGTTAGGTACTACTTTTCCTGCCTTTGAAAAAATCATACTATGTAAAATGCCTCTTGCTTTGTTCCAAAATTCCCAATGAGCAGAGCTATCTTTTACTTTTGAATTCAAAGGTCTAGCACCCCTGGCAGTTGAATTTAATGAGTCGAACAAATCGTTCATAAATAAAATAAAATTTGCCGTATCGAATGCCTGCATTGCACCGCCTCGCGACATCATGGACATGATTTTGTAGACACTAAGACTAAATACCTGTACGGCTAGGATGACTTTCATCTTCTTTTTACCATCAGGTTCGACATGGTCTTTGGTTAACTTAGTAACTTTTTAATCGACGGTTTTGCCATCCAGCTCGTACAAGGCTTTTACATCAGACCACTTAGCCACTTTCCGATCTCCATATATAATATCTTTATCTAACAAATTATTGCGCATGCATTTTAGCAAATGCGGTGCATCATACAAATGTATAATTTGTCGGCCCTGGATACTATATATGAGATCGGCCTCATGTCCGTGTTGCTTGCTTAGCATGCGCACAGCAGATCGGTTTGCCGAACCTTGGTCACAAACCGATGCAACGATAACAAATTTTGTCGTTTCATGAACGGCTTGTACGACAATTTGTATGGCATTTTTTAGAGAAAATCTGTCCGCGGCGGACTGCACAAAAAAGAAAGCCAACGGTTGCTTCCAATTTCTGTGGAGCCCACGGATCATAAAAACTAATGCATGATCCGCGATTCTATATGTTGAACGAAAGCCAGGGGATTCTAAACCTTCTACTCTCTCTTCTCCTTTATTATATTGTAGATTGGGATATAATGATACTTCATCGAACATTAAAAGGCAGTACCGATCTATCGCGGCTTCTCGTTCTGAATTCATAGAAATATATTCAAAAAGTTTATTGTTAATACCGGGATATAATACAATGTTTGATAAACAACGGTTTATCGTGCGCGTTGACGGCATTAGAAAAAATTGTGAGAGATATTTATACCCACGTGGTGAGTGTTTTTGTAATGCCACAAAAAAAGATTTTTCCTCCAATGTATATCGTCTTGCTTTTTCGGTTGTTTGGAAATGTTTTAACTGACTCTTTATAAATAGTAGCATGATAGGTGGCATATCCTCTATTTTTTCTAATGATTTAACAAAACTATTGTTGAATAGGTCACTAGTTTCTGGAAAATCTCGAAAAAGTTTGCGCACACTTTGGCCTCCTCTCCTTTTCATCGTTGAAATAATGTGTCTGGCTTTTTTAATTTCTGTATACATTTTTATCTTTTTTGGGGACAATTGTGCAACTCGCGAGGCATCAGCCAACCGTAAAATCGAACGTTGAGATGAACAATCAGGTAAAGACGTATTAGTCGGTGCGACGTTATTCTCTGAACAATCAGGCAAATATAAATTTGTTGCTGCGTCATCCTTTGTAGAATAATTAAGTAAAAATTTTTTTTTTTTTCATAACCCATTTTTATTTACAATCTGTCTTAATAAATGACATTCAGTAAAACTTATAGTAAGATGTACAAAAATACATTGGCATGTAGAGGGTGCCATCCTGTGATAGTCCTCTTCTTATTCTAGATTAAGTGCTAATTGTGTCAATGTTGGTGACTACTTCTAGTCACCTTGTCGGGAATTTTCTAACTGGCTTCTTTTCTGTCGACTCTGCATGACAGGTCGGGAATTTGCTAGGTGGCTTTTTTTCTGTCACCTCTGCATAACAGGTATGATGACACTAAAAACATTGAAATTGTTAGTTACATTTATTAGGTAGGTCAAGTATGTTATCACGTTTCAAGCGTTTTTTCATTTTCACTGTCAGCAAATTACTTGCTAAAGTATTTGGATGCGCACGTAATCTGCTATGATATTTCTCACTGAAGTTTTTTATTTCTTCTTTCACGAACCATGGTGCATTAAGGACAGAGCGGAGCACTTTGGACTGAAATCTCTGCAGGATTTCAATGTTAGAGTTACTGGCGGTACCCCATAGTTGGATTCCGTACGTCCAGACTGGTTTGAGGATAGTCTTGTAAATAAGAATTTTGTTTTCTGTTGAGAGTTGAGATTTACGGCCTATTAGCCAGTACATGCGACTGAATTTCAAGCCAAGTTGTTTTCTTTTTGTCCAAATGTGTTTTTTCCATGTTAAACGACGATCTAAGTGCATGCCTAGATATTTCGCTTCTTCTGTCTGTGGGAGGGGCTTGCCGTAAAGTGTCACAGGAGGACAGGTTTCTTTTCTCATTGTAAATGTGACATGGGTAGATTTGGTTTCATTTGCCCTAATTCTCCATTTTGTTAACCATGGTTGAATTTTGTTCAGATGTGCCTGAAGATATCTTGTGGCCACGTTGTGATCTTCGTGAGAGGCAAGTATTGCTGTATCATCGGCGAATGTTGCGATGAATGTTGTTTCTGATGTTGGCAGGTCGGCTGTGTATAGGAGGTATAGTATGGGTCCTAGTACACTACCTTGTGGGACAGTGGATTCTATTGGGTAGAGTCTGGTTTGTTCATCTTTATATTTAATATAGAAGTATCTGTTGGAAAGGTATGATTTGAGGATTTGGTAGTAATTATGTGGTAGGATTCTTTTAATTTTAAACAAGAGCCAGGTGTGGCAGACTTTATCGAAAGCTTGACTTATATCTAAGAAGGCAGCTGAGCAGTATTTTTTCTCTTCTAGATTTTTGCGTGTTTCGTTCACGACTCTGTGGATTTGTTCAATCGTTGCGTGTTGCGTACGAAATCCGAATTGGTGGTTTGGAATTATGTCTTTTTCTTCTAGAACTGGCTTTAGGCGCTTAAGCAATAACTTTTCGAAAAGTTTGGAGATTATAGGAAGGAGACTGATGGGTCTGTAGGAGCTTACTTCTTGTGGTGGTTTTCCTGGCTTGGGTATAAAGATAATTTGAGCTACTTTCCACTGAGACGGAAAGTATTCTAATCTTAGGACTGAGTTACAGATCATTGTTATCAGCTTGATTCCTTTAGAAGAAAGTTCTTGCAGAATCCTTCCTGTTATTAGGTCATATCCTGAAGCTTTTTTGGGGTCAAGATTTGTTATAGCGTTTTTTATTTCACTAGTTTTTAATTTGACTATAGGCAAGCAGAGTTGTAGGGGGGTCTCTAGGTACTGCAGGATTTCTTGTTCTTCTTCTACCGAAATTTCACTAGGAAAGGGTTGGAATACTGTTGATAAATGTTGCGCAAATGTGTTCGCTTTTGACTGGTCGGTTCTGGCCCAGCTACCATTTGCTAGGAGTAAGGGTGGATTTGACTGTTCCGGTTGTTTGAGCTTTTTTGTTGCTCGCCAGAGGGAATAGTCTGTGGATGCTGACGGAGTGAGATTTTCTAAGTATTCTTCGACAGATTTATTTCGCAGGTTGCTTAGTAATTTTTTGGCTGCTTTTATTGCCTGGTTAAGTTTTGTTTTATCCTGTGGTGATCTTGTTATTTGCCATTGTTTGCGTAGCTTCCGTTTTTCAGCGACGATGTCCCTAACGATTTTTGGACAATTTTCTTGTTTTTGATTGGCGTTTTGTACCGGTTTTGCGCCTCATGCTGATTCTTGTATTGCGTCATTTAGGAATTCTATGGCTTCGTCTATTTCGTGTTCGGTTTTGAGTGAAATTTCGAGCGAAAGCTTGTTGTCCAGCAGATTTCTGAATGTGTGCCAGTCTGTTTTTTTACTAATGAGTGATGGAGGTTTTTGTTTTATTGTTATTTGCCTATTTACAGTAATTATGACTGGAGAGTGGGCCGATGATAGATCTAAACAACTTTCGGCATTTAGATAATGTGATGACACGCCTTTTACTACACAAAAGTCTATGAGATCCGGAACTTTTCTTCTGTTGCTAGGCCAGTATGTAGGTTGGCCAGTGGATAAATGATGTAGATTATTCTCTTGCATTGCTTGGTAGAGTTGTCTACCTTTAGGGGTGGTCAGTCGTGAACCCCAGTAGGGATGTTTCGCATTGTAGTCACCTCCAGCTATAAATCTAGACCCCAGAGTGTTATAAAAGTCTTTAAATTGTGCTTTGTTAATTGTGTGTCTAGGTGGACAGTAGACAGCTGAGATAGTTAGAGGCCCTGTTGTCTCTTCGTTAATTACAATGCTAGTAGCTTGGAGGTGTTCGTGCTGGTATTTATTTAGTTCATGGTGCTTAATTTTCTGTCGGATGATTACGGCAGTGCCTCCATGGGCAGTACCATCTGGGTGTTTAGTATTGTATATTGAGTATCCTGGTATCTTCAGATACGTCTTATTTGTAAAGTGAGTTTCGGAAATGAGCATCACATCTATGTTGTGTTCTGCTATAAATATTTTTACTTCTTGGCTGTGCTGTCCAAGACCATTGGCGTTCCAGAGAGCGATTTTTAGGAGCTGGGGCATTATTTCATTTTAGCCACAAGGGTAGTGAGGAGATTTAGCATGGTGTCCATGCGCTCCATCAGTTTGATCATCATAGCTTCTAGTTTACTATTTTGCTGTTTGTCGGAAGTATTATTTAAGTTTTGTTGTATGTTATGTTCTTCTTGTGTCTGTTGGACATTAGCTCTTGTCTTTTGGGCGTATGATACGCCTGGTTGTGTTGGATTTCCGGTTATGTTATGGTTGATTGTATTCTGTTTTTGTCTAAGGGGTGGGAACTTACGTGACTGTATTTCTTTAAAGACACTACAGCCTTTGTAGTTCGCTGGGTGGTTTCCTCCACAGTTGGTGCAGGTTGCGGCAGTACTTTTATCTTGTTTGGGGCAGTCTCTAGTCAGATGATCACCAGTGCACTTCACGCAACGTGGTGAAAGGTTGCAGAAATTTTTTGTATTATTAAATCTTTGGCATCTTGTACATTGAGGTATTTCTCTTTTTTGGCGTGGAGGTTCAAATTTGATTTTCGAGTGCATAAGGTATTTAGTGTCATAAATTTCTTTATTATTGTCCTTTTGTTGCAACTCAATAAAGAACATAGGTAGAGGGGCTTTTGTTATTTTATGCTTAATATTCCATATATTTAATGCATTGTGTCCATATGAGTGTATTTCTTTCTTTAATTCTTCGATGTCAACAGTGTGGTGAAGATCACGTAATACAACTTTGAATTTTCTTTCCGATTTTGACTGAAATGAATGAATTCTGTTTTCTTTTCTTCTAGTTCTTTCGTTATGACGCGATAAAATCTAGGCTCGGTCAGTTGGATTTTTGCTTGAGAACTTCCAATAAGCTCAGTTACGTAATTGTCTTTTGCGTGGAGGTTCAAGAGGTCAGTCAGAGGCTTTATGTTTCCTATGCCGTGTACGAAAATTGGTGGAGGTTTAATAATTTCAGGACTAATATCTTCTTCAATTAATTCTTCTACATTTAGTTTTTCGAATTTATTTGAGGTTTCAGGTCCATTGAGCCAGTAGTCTGTTAGGGTTTTCTGTCTTACGTTTCTATTTTCTTCCGGGCTGGATCTTTTGCTCTTCCTAGAATTGATAACTGTCCAGCTGTCTTCAGTTTTATCTAGTAGAGCAGGTTCCGAGATCGACTGGGTGTTTAAGGTCGAAGCGATTTCTTGTTCATTTAGACTTCCTGTAGGGGTTGCTATTTGCTCTCGTGGTGGGGGTGTTGGTGGTACTATGTTAGATTCGAAATTTGATAGTTTTCTAGTAAAAATGGGAGATCTTACTATTTTTGCGCTTTTTGAGAAGGCGGGCGATCCTTCGGTATCCATTATGCTGGTCGTTTGTTGGAGTGCGTGAGATGTTGAAGCCTGTGCGTAGAGTTGAGTGGCCGACTTCGCTCGTGCGTGCTCGGTGGATGGCAAAGGAGGCGTTGGTGGGATAAATCCCAAGTTCTTTAATTCAGCTGGTATAGCTTTCTTCCCTGATGGTGGAATTATTGAATATTTTCCGTCGGTTATTTGTATAATTTTAGCAACTGTTTTTGGGTCACCTTTCATGATGACCCAGTTACGTATATAAAATAAAACTATTACACTCGCGATTTAAATTTGCTGCGTTTGCATAATTAAGTAATACACAAATTGAGGTATGTGTAATTAGCTATTTGCAATGTAAGCAATACTACTCGCATGAGCGAGGAACCGCACGTCTAGCCCGTACAAATGTTCGCGTCAGACAAGTAAAAATTGAGTACCCAATTGAACGTTTATAATAAAAAATAAAACTGTATAAGAAACAGCAATTCTGATTAATCCTCTGAAATTTCATTACAATTCGTGTGAAGTTTATTATATAATTTTGCTTTAGAAATAAAAGCGTATTTAATTGCATAGCATATACCTTTGCTATCCTCAAAAATTGTAGGAACTCCAACTTTATTCAACTTCTTCTTTTCGAAAGTTTGATAAGCGCTTGGCTCAAAATGAGTACTACAAATTTTATAATGCTTCCGTGTACTCAATGGTATATCCAAAAGGTCGACCCGATTAATGATTTTCGCCCAGATATTCAACCGCTTAAGTTCCGTTGGCAAATAAAAAGAGGTCAAATTTTTATTATCAACGTTATTGTGCTTGCATGTAGGCACAATACATTTTATAAAAGGCATCTGTAAAAATAATGATTTACTACTAATTTGCCGTGGATTTCTATAAGCCTAAGTATAGGCTTGTTATTTTAAAATATTAATGACCATTGCTAAATATTAGATATTGATAATAAACGGACAAAAAAAATTGTTTACAAGATATTATATTATTATTATTTTATTATAACTGCCTTACCTTAAATGATGTAAGATTATTCACCACACAAAAATGTTCATTAACTAACACACTATATATATAAAAAAATACAAATTGCAATACAAAAAGCTACAGATAATTGAAAGAGGAGAGTGATTGACAGATAATCAGAGATAATCAATTGTTTTATCTGATAATCAAGAAACATGAACATTTCAGCCTACTGAGTTATTTTGAAATGAAATTTTTTTATTGGAAATTTAACAAGTAGAGTCATCTACCGTTTCCCCAAGCTATCAACTATATCACAAGTTCGTTCATAAGACTGTCAGCCCCCTGTCGTCCATGGACTAGTTGCGCAACACAGTTGCGTGCAACTTCTGTTTTACATTGGGCAATTCTTGTTGCTGGACTAGTCCATGAACTAATCCACGAAAATGTTGCTGAATGTAATACAGGCTTAAGTGATACGAGTGATAATCGGTGATAAATTTCACTATTTATCCTGTGAGTGAGAATTGAGAATCGGGCTCTAAATATTAACTTTTGTGTGATTGATTGTTAAAAATTATATTGAAGTCGATATCGCAAAATAAAAACATCTGCAGTGTCATGCACTGACCTTTTTTCTACGCTTATTGGTTAAATCATATCACATTTTTCTAATTAATAATATTTTACTAACCTTTGGCACTCTTTTTCACTAATTATATTTCTTAGAATAAATGTTAAATGTCAAACTTCAAATTATTTAAGTTATTTTGTTTTTCTGTTAAGCAATTGACAGGCACAGTTGATACAATTTGTGAAAATTAAAATAAGAAAAAATTTTCTTGTTTCCGGTACCTTATTTGAAAATAAGTTTCAATTAAAGGTCGTTCAATATGCTAAAGCTATAATTTTTATTTAAACAATTTTTTTGTAAGTGCAACCATTTAGAGTAAACATGCACTTCCGGTTTGAAATTTGTTTTCAAAAATAGGAGGTTTTCTGCCCAGGCATATACAAATCTTAAGTTTGAAGTTTCATAATTTTACCTTCAACCGTATAGGCTGTAGAGCGCTCACACACACAGAAATACACTAACGGACGCCATTCCAAAAATAGGCGGAATCGATTCAGGGAAGATCAAAACGTATATTTCCGTTAAAATCTCGAGTTCGAAATTTTTCATGATTACAATACTTACTTATACTGCGTATAAGTATGTAAAAAGGTAAACATTCATTTTGAAAGAAATATTAATCATTTATATATATTAAATATCCTACAAATTTATGTCATCACCACATCACGTGTAAGAGCCACTTACTTGCCCAAAATTTACGTTTCTTTTATTTGTATTCTTAATAATCGAACATACACCGATGACACTCAAGACAGTTTCCAAAAGCTCTTTATCCGCCATTTTCAAAAATATTTCATATCATAAAATTTCAACGAATTATGTCCGTGTGAACATCGTATCCGTGTACGTTTATTTCTTCAAATTTTATTTCATGAAATAGAATTTTCGAGAATTCATATAGCATCGTGGGAGCACAGTTTAAAACAACCCAGAATTGTCCAATTCCAAATTCTAACCTAAAAACAAAATCAGATCCACATTCTTTAGAAAATCTTTCAAATATGAGCTCATAGATAATTTACTAATAGATCATCGACTCCTTAAAGAAGCGCTGTAAGAGTATATTTTGGCGTATGGAAATTGAACTAACAGATGGCGGGAAATATGAATTCCAGATGCAGTGCAGGTTGCATATAAATTTGAGCGGTTTTTAGTGAAGACCACAACACTCTGAATCATGAATAGAGATGCGAAAATAACGCTCTTGGTATATCAATTTATACAAAGACGTTGTTCTCGCTTCTCTGTTAGTGACACTACATAACCTAGCTTACCTCGCGTGAAAAGTGCAGCAGAAGATAAGAAAAGTTCTTCATGGAATCCTACAAATTACAAATTGATATATTTGTCTTAAATAACATATAAATGTAGTAAATTTTCAATATATATGAATAGAATACCATGTATTCAACATAATGATTTAATATTACCTGGCAATTTTATTGACGGTATTGAGTACATTTTCAGTCTGTTAGTCCCAGATGTTTACATTCTTCGATAAAATGACCACTACATATACGAAATGATTCATATATGTATAAATCATCAAAGTTTACAAATTTAGGATTTGCAATACGTTCAACTCATTTATTAGAAATCTCCGGCTCGTATACAGGTTATCTGTGGCGGGTGACGAGACACACAAAATCACAACCGGGAACACAACAAAGGATCGGCATGATATACAACAATAACTTCGATAAAGTCACAAATAAATTAAAACTGGTAACCTGTTGATGTAAACAACTTTGTCAAGTTTAAAACTGCGGCTGACGTTTATGATTGACACACCCGCAGAAGTGACCTCATCTGCGGCACGGCAGCGCTATGTGTACGGGAAAGGAACCTTTTTAAAAAAAAGAGACAGAAGCTTTGTACCACTCGTTCTATTGGAGTTGACATAGCGTGTATGAGCTACTTATCGAATAACATAATGGCTGTAATCAAATGTCGGTAAAGTTATCCACGAAAAACATATCGGTGAAGTTATCCATGAAAAACCCAGCCACGAAAAGTCAGTGTTGCCAACCTAAAAACAAAAATTCCCTAGATTTTTATTTCGCTTAATACGAGATTTTAAAGCTCCAATTGTGTTTCATTTTGTGTAAAATGTAAATAATTAGCGTTATAAAACCAAAAACTGCAAGAATATTCACTGGAATAATGAAATTTCATTAAAAATACCGTGTTCATAGGTAAAAACAGTGCGCTGTCCGACGTTTCCCTAATTTGCGAAAAATGGGAATGGCTCTTTTTTATATATTTACTATATTCGTAATCTACATACTCTAAGCTTTAATTCAAGATATAAAACATGCACTTTCGTTTGGCAGATCCTCCACAAATCTCATTCGAAATGAGGTGTACCACATGACAGACGGCTGAGGTTATAATTTGTCTACACATTTGCATTATGAAAACAATAATAATTCTGTAGAATATTATGAAAATTACTTAAGAAACAATAAAAGACTATGTTTTGTGTATTTTGGGTATTGTTTAAATGCGTTATTAGTGGTATAATTGAGCATATTTCTGAGAATAAAATACTGGGGTTATATTCTAACGCAATCACCGAATTCCACAAATGTCAGATGGCGAGGAGAACGTAACCAACATTTATATCTTGGCGATTTCTATTATTTTCCTATAAACCTGACTGTTGATTTACAAGAAAGATATGTTTCTATAGTCAAAAAACTTCAGGGTTTCATAAATTTTATAATACTCAGCAATTGATAACGTATTTTTTGTAAAATTCATTGGAACAAAAATAAAAGTATGCGTCACTTGGTACATTTTAACAATTTATAAAAAATCTGAATGGCTCATTTCGAAAAAGATATTATTTTCGTAATCCACGCACTGTTTAGATTACGAAAATAATTTCATTTTCAAAAAGAGCCATTCAGATTTTTTGCCCATTAGAGTTATGTGCTGATTGACGTGTTCACTTTTCTCTATTTCAATTAATTTTGCAGCGAATACACTGTCAATTCCCATGTATTATATCATTTATTAAAGCCTGAAGCTTTAAGATTATGAAAACATATCTTTTTTGTAAGACTTCAGTCAGCTTTATAGAAATATTAACGTATTTCAGCAAGACGATAAATTTGGTTACGCCCACTCGCCAACTGTCACTTGTGGAATTCGTAGCCACGAATTCCTCAACTGTCAGATGGCGAGTGAGCGTAAACAACATTTATCGTCTTGGCGATTTCTATTAATTTTCCTATAAAGCTGACTATTGATTTGCAAGGAAGATATGTTTCTATAGTCAAAAAACTTCAGGGTTTCATAAATGATATAATACTCAGCAATTGATAACGTATTTTTTGTAAAATTCATTGAAACAAAAATAAAAGTATGCGTCACTTAGTACATTTTCCCATTTTGCAAAAATTCTGAATGGCTCATTTTGAAAAGGATATTCTTTTCGTAATTCACGCACTGTTTAGATTACGAAAATAATTTCATTTTCAAAATGAGCCATTCAGATTTTTTGCAAATTAGAGTTATGTGCTGAGTGACGTGTTCACTTTTCTCTATTTCAATTAATTTTGCAGCGAATACACTATCAATTCCCATTTATTATATCATTTATTAAAGCCTGAAGCTTTAAGATTATGAAAACATATCTTTTTTGCAAGACTTCAGTCAACTTTATAGAAATATTAACGTATTTCAGCAAGACGATAAATTTGGTTACGCCCACTCGCCAACTGTCATTTGTGTAAATCCCAGCCACGAATTCCGCAACTGTCAGATGGCGAGGAGGGCGTAACCAACATTTATATCTTGGCGATATCTATTATTTTCCTTTAAACCTGACTGTTGATTTACAAGAAAGATATGTTTCTATAATCAAATAAACTTCAGGGTTTCATAAATGATATAATACTCAGCAATTGATAACGTATTTTTTGTAAAATTCATTGAAACAAAAATAAAAGTATGCGTCACTTAGTACATTTTCCCGATTTACAAAAAATCTGAATAGCTCATTTTGAAAAGTGAATTATTTTCGTAATCTGAACACAATACGCTGTATAAAACTTATAGATTTATTAAATATATGACATTGCATAAAAATCATTTATTTCTATCTGTCAATCTGCAATAGTCAGGTTTTGTGTTGAAAAATATCATTTTAAAATATAACATTACTTAGGAAGAAGAAAAAAGCAATACAATCTTCAATAGAAATGTATAAAACATATAGATTCATTAAATATATGACATTGCATAAAAAGTAAAACAATCATTTTTTTCTATCCGCCAATCTGCAATAGTCAGGTTATGTATTGATAAATATCATTTTAAAATATAACATTACTTAGGAAGAAGAAAAAAGCAATACAATCTTCAATAAAAATGTATAAAACATATAGATTCATTAAATATATGACATTACATAAAAAGTAGAACAATCGTTTTTTCTATCCGTCAATCCGCAATAGTCGGGTTATGTTTTGAAAAATATCATTTTAAAATATAACATTACTTAGGAAGAAGAAAAAAGCAATACAATCTTCAATAAAAATGTATAAAACATATAGATTCATTAAATATATGACATTGCATAAAAAGTAAAACAATCATTTTTTTCTATCCGCCAATCTGCAATAGTCAGGTTATGTTTTGATAAATATCATTTTAAAATATAACATTACTTAGGAAGAAGAAAAAAGCAATACAATCTTCAATAAAAATGTATAAAACATATAGATTCATTAAATATATGACATTACATAAAAAGTAGAACAATCGTTTTTTCTATCCGTCAATCCGCAATAGTCAGGTTATGTATTGAAAAATATCATTTTATAATATAACATTACTTAGGAAGAAGAAAAAAGCAATACAATTATAAGAGGCCTTTTCTAACGTAGTTATAGATCGGTTATAAAATACAATATAAACAGTTTTAGAAGAACAATACTAAAGTCTAATTAAAGTCATTACGATTAATATGTATAAATGACTGGTTGACCTGATGCCAAGACATCCTACGATCACATCGATGGTTATAACGGCGCCTAAGGTTTGGGCATCGCCTTGGTACACACCTGCATTATAAAAATACAACATGTCATACCGATACCACAAGACATTATACAAAGGATTAGGTAGGTTAAGGAATATGGAGACAGTGCCTTAAGCCCTGTACATACTTGTTCACGACAAGCTTATCTACCAACTGGTCCAACCCTGGACCTCTGCCAGGTCCACCCTGAAGGTAGTCTTCCCTTAACAGATCCAATCCTGGAGCTACCAGGCACACCCTATTAGGTGGGCAACCGCCAACTGGTCCAACCCTGGTCTATAGCCAGATACACCCTGAAGACAGGCTTCCATTACGGGCATTCCCTAATGGGCATCTCCTAGTGGGTCCAATCCTGGCGCTACCAGGCACACCCCACTAGGTAGGCAACCCCAAGTAGGTCCAACACTGGACCTCTGCCAGATCCACCCTACTTGGACGAATTTCCCTCAGGTCCAACCCTGGTCGAAGCCAGATCCACCCTGAGGAAGAAGTAAACTAGCTTATCTACCAACTGGTCCAACCCTGGACCTCTGCCAGGTCCACCCTGAAGGTAGATGTACTAAAATACAGGTCCTACAATCGAAATGCAATCATATCCTGTATTGAATTACCTGCTATCAGATCTAATCTTGGAACAAGCCAAGCACGCCCTGATTAACGGATATAACATTGAGGATAAGGAAATAGGAATATACCTGAATGACAGTGAGAATACTCACTCAACAATTAGCAATCCGCCATCAACATACAGCATTGGTTTGACCAACAGCATCGCTCGTCCCTTGGACCGCGACCCCCTCGTATGCACTCACACATGCACAATTCACCCACTCACAACCATAGTGCACAGTCTCACGCATCAACGGTGACTGTTCTACTTAAGAAAGATATAGTTCAACGTCTGCTTACAGTGAAATTTTAAGAACACAGGACCGTAATAAATTATTTATACATATTAATCGTAATGACTTTAATTAGACTTTAGTATTGTTCTTCTAAAACTGTTTATATTGTATTTTATAACCGATCTATAACTACGTTAGAAAAGCCCTCTTATATCATATATATATATATATATATATATATATATATATATATATATATATATATATACATATATATACATATATATACATATATATAAATATATATATATATATATATATATATATATATATATATATATATATATATATATATATATATATTAATATATATATATATATATATATATATATATATATATATTTATATATATATATATATATATATATATATATTTATATATATATATATATATATATATATATATATATATATATATATATATATATATATATATACATTTTTATTGAAGATTTTGTTG
>OX063288.1:14504104-14521604 GCA_944039245.1 Nebria salina
ATACATATACATACATATACATACATATACATACATATACATACATATACATACATATACATACATATACATACATATACATACATATACATACATATACATACATATACATACATATACATACATATACATACATATACATACATATACATACATATACATACATATACATACATATACATACATATACATACATATACATACATATACATACATATACATACATATACATACATATACATACATATACATACATATACATACATATACATACATATACATACATATACATACATATACATACATATACATACATATACATACATATACATACATATACATACATATACATACATATACATACATATACATACATATACATACATATACATACATATACATACATATACATACATATACATACATATACATACATATACATACATATACATACATATACATACATATACATACATATACATACATATACATACATATACATACATATACATACATATACATACATATACATACATATACATACATATACATACATATACATACATATACATACATATACATACATATACATACATATACATACATATACATACATATACATACATATACATACATATACATACATATACATACATATACATACATATACATACATATACATACATATACATACATATACATACATATACATACATATACATACATATACATACATATACATACATATACATACATATACATACATATACATACATATACATACATATACATACATATACATACATATACATACATATACATACATATACATACATATACATACATATACATACATATACATACATATACATACATATACATACATATACATACATATACATACATATACATACATATACATACATATACATACATATACATACATATACATACATATACATACATATACATACATATACATACATATACATACATATACATACATATACATACATATACATACATATACATACATATACATACATATACATACATATACATACATATACATACATATACATACATATACATACATATACATACATATACATACATATACATACATATACATACATATACATACATATACATACATATACATACATATACATACATATACATACATATACATACATATACATACATATACATACATATACATACATATACATACATATACATACATATACATACATATACATACATATACATACATATACATACATATACATACATATACATACATATACATACATATACATACATATACATACATATACATACATATACATACATATACATACATATACATACATATACATACATATACATACATATACATACATATACATACATATACATACATATACATACATATACATACATATACATACATATACATACATATACATACATATACATACATATACATACATATACATACATATACATACATATACATACATATACATACATATACATACATATACATACATATACATACATATACATACATATACATACATATACATACATATACATACATATACATACATATACATACATATACATACATATACATACATATACATACATATACATACATATACATACATATACATACATATACATACATATACATACATATACATACATATACATACATATACATACATATACATACATATACATACATATACATACATATACATACATATACATACATATACATACATATACATACATATACATACATATACATACATATACATACATATACATACATATACATACATATACATACATATACATACATATACATACATATACATACATATACATACATATACATACATATACATACATATACATACATATACATACATATACATACATATACATACATATACATACATATACATACATATACATACATATACATACATATACATACATATACATACATATACATACATATACATACATATACATACATATACATACATATACATACATATACATACATATACATACATATACATACATATACATACATATACATACATATACATACATATACATACATATACATACATATACATACATATACATACATATACATACATATACATACATATACATACATATACATACATATACATACATATACATACATATACATACATATACATACATATACATACATATACATACATATACATACATATACATACATATACATACATATACATACATATACATACATATACATACATATACATACATATACATACATATACATACATATACATACATATACATACATATACATACATATACATACATATACATACATATACATACATATACATACATATACATACATATACATACATATACATACATATACATACATATACATACATATACATACATATACATACATATACATACATATACATACATATACATACATATACATACATATACATACATATACATACATATACATACATATACATACATATACATACATATACATACATATACATACATATACATACATATACATACATATACATACATATACATACATATACATACATATACATACATATACATACATATACATACATATACATACATATACATACATATACATACATATACATACATATACATACATACATATACATACATATACATACATATACATACATATACATACATATACATACATATACATACATATACATACATATACATACATATACATACATATACATACATATACATACATATACATACATATACATACATATACATACATATACATACATATACATACATATACATACATATACATACATATACATACATATACATACATATACATACATATACATACATATACATACATATACATACATATACATACATATACATACATATACATACATATACATACATATACATACATATACATACATATACATACATATACATACATATACATACATATACATACATATACATACATATACATACATATACATACATATACATACATATACATACATATACATACATATACATACATATACATACATATACATACATATACATACATATACATACATATACATACATATACATACATATACATACATATACATACATATACATACATATACATACATATACATACATATACATACATATACATACATATACATACATATACATACATATACATACATATACATACATATACATACATATACATACATATACATACATATACATACATATACATACATATACATACATATACATACATATACATACATATACATACATATACATACATATACATACATATACATACATATACATACATATACATACATATACATACATATACATACATATACATACATATACATACATATACATACATATACATACATATACATACATATACATACATATACATACATATACATACATATACATACATATACATACATATACATACATATACATACATATACATACATATACATACATATACATACATATACATACATATACATACATATACATACATATACATACATATACATACATATACATACATATACATACATATACATACATATACATACATATACATACATATACATACATATACATACATATACATACATATACATACATATACATACATATACATACATATACATACATATACATACATATACATACATATACATACATATACATACATATACATACATATACATACATATACATACATATACATACATATACATACATATACATACATATACATACATATACATACATATACATACATATACATACATATACATACATATACATACATATACATACATATACATACATATACATACATATACATACATATACATACATATACATACATATACATACATATACATACATATACATACATATACATACATATACATACATATACATACATATACATACATATACATACATATACATACATATACATACATATACATACATATACATACATATACATACATATACATACATATACATACATATACATACATATACATACATATACATACATATACATACATATACATACATATACATACATATACATACATATACATACATATACATACATATACATACATATACATACATATACATACATATACATACATATACATACATATACATACATATACATACATATACATACATATACATACATATACATACATATACATACATATACATACATATACATACATATACATACATATACATACATATACATACATATACATACATATACATACATATACATACATATACATACATATACATACATATACATACATATACATACATATACATACATATACATACATATACATACATATACATACATATACATACATATACATACATATACATACATATACATACATATACATACATATACATACATATACATACATATACATACATATACATACATATACATACATATACATACATATACATACATATACATACATATACATACATATACATACATATACATACATATACATACATATACATACATATACATACATATACATACATATACATACATATACATACATATACATACATATACATACATATACATACATATACATACATATACATACATATACATACATATACATACATATACATACATATACATACATATACATACATATACATACATATACATACATATACATACATATACATACATATACATACATATACATACATATACATACATATACATACATATACATACATATACATACATATACATACATATACATACATATACATACATATACATACATATACATACATATACATACATATACATACATATACATACATATACATACATATACATACATATACATACATATACATACATATACATACATATACATACATATACATACATATACATACATATACATACATATACATACATATACATACATATACATACATATACATACATATACATACATATACATACATATACATACATATACATACATATACATACATATACATACATATACATACATATACATACATATACATACATATACATACATATACATACATATACATACATATACATACATATACATACATATACATACATATACATACATATACATACATATACATACATATACATACATATACATACATATACATACATATACATACATACATATACATACATATACATACATATACATACATATACATACATATACATACATATACATACATATACATACATATACATACATATACATACATATACATACATATACATACATATACATACATATACATACATATACATACATATACATACATATACATACATATACATACATATACATACATATACATACATATACATACATATACATACATATACATACATATACATACATATACATACATATACATACATATACATACATATACATACATATACATACATATACATACATATACATACATATACATACATATACATACATATACATACATATACATACATATACATACATATACATACATATACATACATATACATACATATACATACATATACATACATATACATACATATACATACATATACATACATATACATACATATACATACATATACATACATATACATACATATACATACATATACATACATATACATACATATACATACATATACATACATATACATACATATACATACATATACATACATATACATACATATACATACATATACATACATATACATACATATACATACATATACATACATATACATACATATACATACATATACATACATATACATACATATACATACATATACATACATATACATACATATACATACATATACATACATATACATACATATACATACATATACATACATATACATACATATACATACATATACATACATATACATACATATACATACATATACATACATATACATACATATACATACATATACATACATATACATACATATACATACATATACATACATATACATACATATACATACATATACATACATATACATACATATACATACATATACATACATATACATACATATACATACATATACATACATATACATACATATACATACATATACATACATATACATACATATACATACATATACATACATATACATACATATACATACATATACATACATATACATACATATACATACATATACATACATATACATACATATACATACATATACATACATATACATACATATACATACATATACATACATATACATACATATACATACATATACATACATATACATACATATACATACATATACATACATATACATACATATACATACATATACATACATATACATACATATACATACATATACATACATATACATACATATACATACATATACATACATATACATACATATACATACATATACATACATATACATACATATACATACATATACATACATATACATACATATACATACATATACATACATATACATACATATACATACATATACATACATATACATACATATACATACATATACATACATATACATACATATACATACATATACATACATATACATACATATACATACATATACATACATATACATACATATACATACATATACATACATATACATACATATACATACATATACATACATATACATACATATACATACATATACATACATATACATACATATACATACATATACATACATATACATACATATACATACATATACATACATATACATACATATACATACATATACATACATATACATACATATACATACATATACATACATATACATACATATACATACATATACATACATATACATACATATACATACATATACATACATATACATACATATACATACATATACATACATATACATACATATACATACATATACATACATATACATACATATACATACATATACATACATATACATACATATACATACATATACATACATATACATACATATACATACATATACATACATATACATACATATACATACATATACATACATATACATACATATACATACATATACATACATATACATACATATACATACATATACATACATATACATACATATACATACATATACATACATATACATACATATACATACATATACATACATATACATACATATACATACATATACATACATATACATACATATACATACATATACATACATATACATACATATACATACATATACATACATATACATACATATACATACATATACATACATATACATACATATACATACATATACATACATATACATACATATACATACATATACATACATATACATACATATACATACATATACATACATATACATACATATACATACATATACATACATATACATACATATACATACATATACATACATATACATACATATACATACATATACATACATATACATACATATACATACATATACATACATATACATACATATACATACATATACAATACATACATATACATACATATACATACATATACATACATATACATACATATACATACATATACATACATATACATACATATACATACATATACATACATATACATACATATACATACATATACATACATATACATACATATACATACATATACATACATATACATACATATACATACATATACATACATATACATACATATACATACATATACATACATATACATACATATACATATACATACATATACATACATATACATACATATACATACATATACATACATATACATACATATACATACATATACATACATATACATACATATACATACATATACATACATATACATACATATACATACATATACATACATATACATACATATACATACATATACATACATATACATACATATACATACATATACATACATATACATACATATACATACATATACATACATATACATACATATACATACATATACATACATATACATACATATACATACATATACATACATATACATACATATACATACATATACATACATATACATACATATACATACATATACATACATATACATACATATACATACATATACATACATATACATACATATACATACATATACATACATATACATACATATACATACATATACATACATATACATACATATACATACATATACATACATATACATACATATACATACATATACATACATATACATACATATACATACATATACATACATATACATACATATACATACATATACATACATATACATACATATACATACATATACATACATATACATACATATACATACATATACATACATATACATACATATACATACATATACATACATATACATACATATACATACATATACATACATATACATACATATACATACATATACATACATATACATACATATACATACATATACATACATATACATACATATACATACATATACATACATATACATACATATACATACATATACATACATATACATACATATACATACATATACATACATATACATACATATACATACATATACATACATATACATACATATACATACATATACATACATATACATACATATACATACATATACATACATATACATACATATACATACATATACATACATATACATACATATACATACATATACATACATATACATACATATACATACATATACATACATATACATACATATACATACATATACATACATATACATACATATACATACATATACATACATATACATACATATACATACATATACATACATATACATACATATACATACATATACATACATATACATACATATACATACATATACATACATATACATACATATACATACATATACATACATATACATACATATACATACATATACATACATATACATACATATACATACATATACATACATATACATACATATACATACATATACATACATATACATACATATACATACATATACATACATATACATACATATACATACATATACATACATATACATACATATACATACATATACATACATATACATACATATACATACATATACATACATATACATACATATACATACATATACATACATATACATACATATACATACATATACATACATATACATACATATACATACATATACATACATATACATACATATACATACATATACATACATATACATACATATACATACATATACATACATACACATACATATACATACATATACATACATATACATACATATACATACATATACATACATATACATACATATACATACATATACATACATATACATACATATACATACATATACATACATATACATACATATACATACATATACATACATATACATACATATACATACATATACATACATATACATACATATACATACATATACATACATATACATACATATACATACATATACATACATATACATACATATACATACATATACATACATATACATACATATACATACATATACATACATATACATACATATACATACATATACATACATATACATACATATACATACATATACATACATATACATACATATACATACATATACATACATATACATACATATACATACATATACATACATATACATACATATACATACATATACATACATATACATACATATACATACATATACAGACATATACAGACATATACAGACATATACAGACATATACAGACATATACAGACATATACAGACATATACAGACATATACAGACATATACAGACATATACAGACATATACAGACATATACAGACATATACATACATATACATACATATACATACATATACATACATATACATACTGTTGTGTCTCGGTCAAAACAACTACCCGTTGTAATACCTAGCACTGCAGATTCAGATAATATGAATATACTATAATAATACCAAACTCAAAATAAAACTAGGACCATGAATTCAAATAATATATTGTCTATATTTTATTTATTTTTGCAACTCTCTTTTTTTTCTACATATGCAACCTAGATCTAACTTTGTTAAACATTAAAACAATAATTAAAACGGCAGTTGCCTCCAACATTCTCCCACCTTGAAATATGAATTTAAACAATGAATAATTCAATAAAAATACATTTTGAAACTGGAGACACATGTTGATGTTTACATTGGATATCGCATTGGTGGTTTTATAATACGACCGCTTCGTGACATCTTCACGTCACAGGTTGGTACATCACCACTACATACATCATTTTTATTGTCTTTGCACTTGGAACGTTTAACTATTTCATCGCGGACGCATTTGTTGGACATATCATCTGTAATTACTTCTCCTTCACATTCTAAAGGAAAAAGCCGTTGTACAGGTCTCAATAGTTGACCTTTGGCTGTAGTACCAGACGCACCTTTCCATCTTTTCCTGGCAGTAATTCTACAACTCGTCCTAGTGGCCATCCAATTCTCTTGACATTGTCGTTACCGATGAGAACAATTTCGCCAATGGAAATTGCTCGTGTAGTTTTCTTTCCACGTACTTGTTTTAGTTGACCTAAATATTCGTTCCTGAAACGACGACGTAAATCTTCACGGATTTTCTGACGATACTGAATTCTGCGACAAAAACTACTTGCTTCAATCTCGTCGCACTCCGGTACTCCCATCTCTGGTAGGTCTCGTAGAAACATCGCCGGAGTAATACAAACCAAATCTGTCGCTTCGTCAGAGACGTATGTAAGAGGTCGCGAATTAATTACCGATTCACAATCACAAAGTACGGTCAAAAATTCTTCATAATTCAAAGAAGATCTTCCCAATACCTTTCGTAGTAGTTGCTTCACAAGTCTCACCATCCTCTCCCCCACCATGCTGCTGAAGGTGGATTAAATTTCCATATTATTTTCTGTGTTGTGCTATACGTAGCAATGATTTCCCAATTGATTTGAGAAAATGCATTATTAGCACCAATAAAATTAGTTCCATTGTCGCTATACACAATCCTTGGTCTACCACGTCTAGATACAAAACGACGGAATGTTTGTAAAAAACTGTCTGTAGAAAGCGACATTGTGAGCTCTAAATGCACTGCACGATATACAGCACAAGTAAAAAGACAAATCCATGCCTTTTGATTGTTTCGTAAGTATACAGGGCCAGCAAAGTCAACACCAACAACTTCAAATGTCAACGCATCTCTAACTCTATCATACGGTAATACTGGAACCTGTACTTGTAGATGTTCTGAGTTCTGTTTCCTGCATGAGATACAATTTTTGAGCACACTTTTAATTGCTCTTCTTCCACCAAGAATCCAGTATCTTTCTCTTAGTAAACTTATTGTTCCCTGGACGCCCACATGACATGACTTGATATGTATTTCATATATCAGTTTCTTTACCACTGAATGATGAGCGGGTAACACAAATGGATGACAAAAATCTTCTGCATCTCTCCTATTAGATATTTTCGTTCGAAGTCGGATTAAACCTTCTGTATCTTTAAATGGGCAAAGTGATGTGATTGTTTTATCTTCCACGCCACTGAAGGACTCTTTCTGAATCAATCGAATGACCATTTGCTCAGCAGTTTCAATTTCTTGTGTTGAAAGTTCACCCTTTATCGTTTGTGTGGTATTTCTACTATTGTAAATAAAACGTAATATCCAACCCAAAAGACGTACGATTTTTTGATAACGAGAGAAGTAATATCCGTACCATGGATTTGCTTCAATTATCATCATAGAAGAAATCACTCCTTTTTTCTTTTCTAAATTAATTTCTTCTTCATTTACCGAATATACTTCAGACTTCGGCCAATTTTCTGGGGAGTCATATAACCAATTTGGACCCTCCCACCATTTCGATGTTGCAAGATATTTCGCAGTACAACCACGCGATGGAAGATCCGCAGGATTTAAAGTACCAGGAACATGACGCCAATATTCTTTTTTGGTTGAAGAACGAATTTCTTGGATTCTATTCCATACAAAAATATTCCATTCTTCTTCTCGTTGAATCCATGATAAAACGGTAGTAGAGTCACTCCAAAAATAGCTATCAGCAATTTTATTGTCACCTAATACATCTTTTATTCCAGTATACAATCTTGTTCCAATAGTTGCTGCTAGTAGTTCTAAACGGGGAACTGTCATCTTCGTAATCGGTGCTACGCGAGCTTTTGCCTGCAATAAATGTACGCGAATACCATTTTTAGAGGAAATTCTTAAAAATATCACTGCTGCATACGCGGTTTGGCTAGCATCACAAAATGTATGCACGCTCCAGTGTTGTTCTTCATTGTCACAGCAATTTAGCCATCTAGGTATTTTAACATTTTCCAAAAAAGACAATTCATCATGCCATTTGATGAATTGGTTTTTAATATCTTGTTCGACTTCTTCATCCCAACCTAATTTATTTATCCAGGTTTTTTGTAATAACAATTTTGGCCACAATGTTATCGGACACGTAAAACCAATAGGGTCGAATAATCGTTGAGCTTGTGACAAAATAATTCGTTTTGTAATTTTTTCACAGCAAAAAGATTTTTGATGATCCTTGTTTATCATTAATGAGTCGTTTCTCCTATCCCATAGTAAACCTAGTACTGGCGTAGAAACTACATCTTCCGAAAGATCTCGTGATGTATATTCCCAACCTCTTAGATCAAACTTTCCTTCGTCCATTATCTGACTTGCTTCTCGGATAAATTTGTCTAGTGCAATCTCATCTTCAACACTGGTGACGCAATTATCTACATAAAAGCCAGTCATTAGTTTATCGAACGTACTGTCAGAATATTGACTGTCATTAATAGAATTATATTTGTTTTTAGTTATTTGCAGGTGATACTGGATTGTTGCTCCTAATAAAAATGGACTACAACATACCCCAAACACAACCCTTCGGTGCCGATATACTTGAACAGTGTTATCTTTGTTTCTCCAAAGAAATCTTAAAAAATCCCGTTCTTTTTCATGTAAGCTAATCATCAAGAAAGCTTTACGAATATCGGATACCACTCCTATCTTGTGGATTCGAAAACGAGTAATAATCGCGGGTATCAATTCAATCAGATTCGGTCCTTTCTCTAAACAATTATTTAATGAAGCTTCATTTTTATTATGAGCCGATGCGTCGAAGACTGGTCTGATTTTGGTAGTCGCGCTGCTGGCTTTGATGACAGCATGATGTGGAAGATAATGAACTGCAGAATTGTTTTCATTTTCTTGAACTTCTTCGATTATTCCCTCCTGAAGCCATTCCTTAAAAACTTGCTCATATGCTTCATATAATCTTTCTCGATTTAATTTGTATATAACAGAATCCAAGCGTTTTAATGCGATCTTGTAATTGCTTAGCAGAGGTGCATGGTCTGCTAACCATGGTAATTGCACTTCATATCGCCCTTCAGAATTGATGACTATGGTGCGAATGAAATGCTCTTTCGCTGCTGCTTCAGCTTCATGTCGAGATTGTTTTACCATGGGATCACTGATTCCCAAAACATCCAACTTCCATAAATTGGTCAACGAAGTATCATTTGTCAATAAGGAAGTAGCCATCATTGTGGTGTTGGAACGTGAACGTGATGATTTAAGCGGAATTTTACCTTGTAGAGTCCACCCTAATAGTGTTTGTACAGCAACTAATCCACATTCCAAAATTGTATGTCGGCCTGTAATTAGCTTACCTGCTACATCCGCTCCAATTAATATTTCAATCGGATCGCAGGCATGAATATCTGTAATGTCAATATTCATCCGCTTCAACTCGCTCATCCAAATACCACTATAAACAGGTGAAATATTCTGACAGATAACAGGTTGGCCCAGGGTTTCAAATCTACAGCAATATTTTCCATCTAAACTGGCAAGTTTTACATCATAACATAAATGAGTTTGTTCAACTGTTTTGGAACCTCCAAAAAGTGCGTGAATAATGTTTTGACTACTTTTAGCAGTATATCCCATTTCTTTTGCCGTCGAGTCTAGTACATAAGATCTTTGAGATCCACTATCAATTACAACACGTACATCTCTTTTACACTGGCCATTATACATCCTGACCCTTAGTGTTTGTAGGAAGACGTGTCTGTCAGAATGATTAGATAAAGATTCTTCCACCGATACTAACTTTTCATTTGATTTATTCTTTCCAGGCGTAAAATCTGAATTTCTTTTGTTGATTGGCAAATCAGGACACATTAAAATGACGTGCCGTCGTAAACATATAGCACATCTTAATCGTTCTTTACAGTTTTTGCTTTGATGTCCTCTTTTTAGGCAGAAAAAACATGCTCTATTTTCTGATAACAGGCTCTTCTTCACGCTCCATGACATCTTTTGCGCTTTGAAACAATCTTCGCTACTATGAGATCCATCGCAAAATATACATTTTGTCGAAATTCCATTCATTAAAGCTGCTGCTGTTGGTAGAAAGGTGTCAGGTATTTTTGGTTTTCCGCGCTTCGTGCCTTGTTCAGATGAATGGACAATAAAACCTTCTTTTGCTAACGCAATTCTTTCTTCACTTTCAACTTCGGTTTTGAGGAATAACATCAATCCACCCAAACGATTTGTGAATAGGGAATCCTGATTGCTTGATTCCACTGGAGTTCTTTGCCACACTCGTAGCAAATCCTCTGGCAAACACGATTCGACCAACGGATATAGCATCGCTGCGCATTTGTCAGTCGTAATTCCTAAAGTCTCTAAAGCTCTGAGTTGTGTTTCAATACGATCATACAATGTCGAGATATTGGTTTTCGACGCGTTTGCTGAAACTCTATTCAAAACTATTTTCAAGAGTTCTCGTACATACACCTCAGTCAGTAGATCGTCTCTTCCAAAACGTGATTTCAAACTGTCTAACGCTTTATTATAGTTTTCACCAGTTGGAGGAAAACTTTCAACGATCTCGCGGGCTCTGGAACCTGGTACCGTAGCCTGGAGTAGATATTGAAACTTATCTTCCAAAACCATATCCGCATCATCGTTTATTTTCTTAAATTGGCTCCAAAAGGATAACCAGTCACGAAAATCTCCGCCAAATTGTTTAAATTCAATTATAGGCAGTTTGTAACGTTTGCTATTAATACTAACACAACTCGAGCTAGAAACATGCATTCTACTTGATTCATTTTTGTCCTGTAACATTTTTTGATACATAATTTTGTACTTGGTAAATTTGGCAGTATACTCATCTGTAGTAGAAATTTCTATATCCAGCTCTTCTTCAGTTGAGTCCTCTTCCATCAGAAAATCTAAGATCAGCTTGTCGTTTTCCTGAAGAGTACATACCCTTTGTTGTAGCATTTCCCATGAAACCTTAATATCTTGAAGATCGGTTTCTTCGCTTGTCAGGAGCGCATCCAATTGATTTGCCGTTCGCGTAAATGCGCTACGTAAAACAGAGCGTAACTTTCTTGTACGTTCCATATTGATCAAAACCCAAAACAGAAAAAAAAAGCAAACACAAAGTCCTGTCACGGTCGCCACTAAATGTTGTGTCTCGGTCAAAACAACTACCCGTTGTAATACCTAGCACTGCAGATTCAGATAATATGAATATACTATAATAATACCAAACTCAAAATAAAACTAGGACCATGAATTCAAATAATATATTGTCTATATTTTATTTATTTTTGCAACTCTCTTTTTTTTCTACATATGCAACCTAGATCTAACTTTGTTAAACATTAAAACAATAATTAAAACGGCAGTTGCCTCCAACACATACATATACATACATATACATACATATACATACATATACATACATATACATACATATACATACATATACATACATATACATGCATATACATGCATATACATGCATATACATGCATATACATACATATACATGCATATACATGCATATACATGCATATACATGCATATACATGCATATACATGCATATACATGCATATACATGCATATACATGCATATACATGCATATACATGCATATACATGCATATACATGCATATACATGCATATACATGCATATACATGCATATACATGCATATACATGCATATACATGCATATACATGCATATACATTCATATACATGCATATACATGCATATACATGCATATACATGCATATACATGCATATACATGCATATACATGCATATACATGCATATACATGCATATACATGCATATACATGCATATACATGCATATACATGCATATACATGCATATACATGCATATACATGCATATACATGCATATACATGCATATACATGCATATACATGCATATACATGCATATACATGCATATACATGCATATACATGCATATACATGCATATACATGCATATACATGCATATACATGCATATACATGCATATACATGCATATACATGCATATACATGCATATACATGCATATACATGCATATACATGCATATACATGCATATACATGCATATACATGCATATACATGCATATACATGCATATACATGCATATACATGCATATACATGCATATACATGCATATACATGCATATACATGCATATACATGCATATACATGCATATACATGCATATACATGCATATACATGCATATACATGCATATACATGCATATACATGCATATACATGCATATACATGCATATACATGCATATACATGCATATACATGCATATACATGCATATACATGCATATACATGCATATACATGCATATACATGCATATACATGCATATACATGCATATACATGCATATACATGCATATACATGCATATACATGCATATACATGCATATACATGCATATACATGCATATACATGCATATACATGCATATACATGCATATACATGCATATACATGCATATACATGCATATACATGCATATACATGCATATACATGCATATACATGCATATACATGCATATACATGCATATACATGCATATACATGCATATACATGCATATACATGCATATACATGCATATACATGCATATACATGCATATACATGCATATACATGCATATACATGCATATACATGCATATACATGCATATACATGCATATACATGCATATACATGCATATACATGCATATACATGCATATACATGCATATACATGCAT
>OX063288.1:14526604-14529104 GCA_944039245.1 Nebria salina
TTTTTGACTTTAGAATTAATTCGTTATGTTGTATTTCTAAGATTGTACTATTAAAATATTTTATTGTTTGAAGGTTTAAGGAGTAAGCTAACTTTAATTGGTTTTCCACATTATGCTCGTTATGTTGCATGTGTTCTTATATTTGATTATATTTTTTTGCCATCTTCTGCATCAAGATTGCCAGTGATAAATTTAAAAATTGACCCTAATCCGTCTATAAGCCCTCTTTTATTTCTAGAAGAATGAGAGTGGATTCATAGGTTGTTTATTTTATTATTAATGTTAGTCCGAATGAATTCAAGGATATTGTCGTAATTGTGAAGTTCTTCCATATATTGTGTATTATTTGCAATTGTTAATTTAAGATTTTCGAATTGACTGTTTAGATTATCATACTGTTCAAAGAGAGGTTTTAGGTTGTAGTAGTGAATAAATGTGTGTGTTGATTTTTCAAGTTTAGCGGGACCCAAACTGATAGGTAGTATTCGTAAGTTCTCGGTTATATTCCTGATCATCCGATCGTGAACAACCTGGAAGAATTTTGAAAGAATAAGTCTCTTTCATTTGTCTTTTTATATTTGAAAGGTGGATATTTGCTATTTTGTTACCATGTTTTGTTTTGATCTTTGCAGTTTTTAAGTTTTTATTAATTGATTTTAATTCTTGTGGATCATATTTATTTTTTGTTTTCTGTTGCTTCTGTCTGTTTTTTATAAAGATTTGTTCAGGAATGTGGGGCAATTCTTCTCGAGTTTCATTAATTTTTCCTATAATTTTCGTTTTGTTTTGTTCTATTTTGTTGTTAATTGTTTGGTAGAGTAGTTTTGTTTTATTTCTGTGACTTTCAATGTAGTTATTAATAAGTTGTTTGTTAATGTCAATGTTGAATGGAGATTTGGTTTCTAAATGACCAGATGTTATTTCGCAGGGTTTCAATTTAGTAACTAAATGTGTGGTGTTGTTATAAGCCAAAAGTGCATAATTTACTTTCATTTCTATAGGTTCTTTATTGTATTTTGGTTGGTTGTTAAATAATCTAATGTGTTCTATTAATGTAGAGTGGAAACCTTCGATGATACCGTTTGACTCAGGGTGTTGTGAACTGATGAAATGTATATCAATTTTGTGTAGCTCTAATAATTCTTTCACAATGGAATTTTTAAATTCAAGTCCATTATCAGATATGATTTGTTCGGGGATACCATGATGTGTAAAATATTTAATTAAATTATTTACTATTTCAATGCCTTGACCTGAATTTAATTTGTAAGCTTGAGCGTATTTAGAGAAAGAGTCCACTAATATAAAAAATTTTGTATTTTCTAAAGTTATGCTATCTACGTGTAGTATTTGAAATGGTTTGGATGCTGTAGGGGTGATGTTGAGTTTTAATTTTAAAGGCCTTCTATCATATTTGGTTATTTGACAGGTTTCGCAGCCATTAATGTATGTCTGTACGGATTTTCGTAACTTAGGCCAATAGTAATGTTGTTTTATTCTAGCTTCCGTATCATGGATGCCTCCATGATTTATTTTGCTCTCGTGATAGTTTTTTATTATCTGGATTACTTCGTCTTCGTCAGTAACGTCTGTTAGGTATTGTGTACATTTAATCATATTGATTTCAGAATCTTTGAAGAAGTTTTGTAGAGTTAAACTAAATTTTTCATACAAGTTATTATCAAAATATAGGTAGTATTTTACTTTTGGCACTATGTATTGTGTAATAAAGTCTATCATTTCTGTTTCGTAATTTAGTTTGGAAAACTCTACTAAGAACCGTTTATGTTTATCGTATAGTTTTAGTACAATAGGGGGTTTTGGGTTATATTCCACTTCCGATATTATAATTTGATTTTTTCCATAATTTACCGGACATTCGACTATGGGGATTCCTATGATTGGGTTTTCATGATTAGAATGTACTGTGATAGTACTTTCACTGGGTGTTGCGTCAATTTCATTTACTGGTTCATCACCTGTTTCTACGATTAATGATTGATTGTCTATTTGTTCATTAATTCTAAACTGTTCGTTAAAGTTTTCCATATACTTAAAAAATGATTCGAAATTGGCATTGTCAGTATCGTTTGTATTAAGTTCTATATGAGGTGGTGTGTCATTAGATTTCTTGAATACTGTTATGAGTATGTCGGTGTCGTTAAAAATATATTGGAACATCGATTTGGCGTCTGGCCATTTTAACATATCTGTGCCGCAAGCGATTTTTGGAATGCTTAGATTTTTAATACCGTTTCTGAGAGAAAATACTTTGAGATTTAAAAGGGTGTAGAACAAGTCCTGATTAGTAGGTTTATTGGAGTATCTTTCTTTAGTAATTAAATAGATGGTGTATCTAGTTTTATCTTTTAAATAAACTGAACTATGAAGTCGAGGATTTTGTTTTTTTAGTTTATCAATATTATTAAAGTTTTCCTTGAATTGTTTTGCTATGCCTATTGCCATGTGTAGATCTCTACTAATGCAATGTGCTAAGCTG
>OX063288.1:14534104-14536604 GCA_944039245.1 Nebria salina
TTTTTCATGGAAGAAAGTAAAGAAAGCACTCAAGTTTTATGTAATTATTTAGTATGTATTCAAGTATGTTTACAAATTTTTATAGAGCAAAATATTGAATAGTTAATTGTATATTTACGTGTAAAGCCGGTCGCCTGAAAAAAAAGTACCAAAGCGGGCGGCACTGTAGCGCTTCCAAACATCATCTGAAATCAAAAAATGAATTTTTTTATAAAATATATGACATTTACAGGATCTTGAACCTATCCAACTAAGGAAAAGTGAAAAATTAAAAAAATTGCGGACTTTAAAAAAAAAATTCTTTTTTTCGTCTATTTTTCGGCTCTTAAAAGTGCTATAAAAAATAATAACAATAGTCATCTGCGATTACGTTCAGGATCCCCTAAATTTAATCAAATTTAAAATAAATTAAAAAAAAAACGTATACGCAGTAGTTTTTGAGATACCATGCCGCCCGTCTTAAAAAATACGGTTTTGAGAAAAATGCGCTTAAAGTTTTGGTACGCGAATTTTTTGACTAAATGGCAAAATAACGTACCTCTCGGCTAATCGGCGATACCAGGGCCATACAATAATCCTTCCTCGACCTCATAAATTCCCATTGTCAGGCTAGTTCGTTTTTTTCGAAGACGCAGCTACTCTTGTGGCATCAGTCATACTTAACCTTTAGAGGATCGGGATATAAGAAATTTCAAAAGCCCAGTTTTTCTATTAAAAAGTGAGTTTGGGTCATGCACAAAAGACTAAACTAAGACCAAGTCTTTGGCGGGTCGGGGCTTGTCGCCTCAAGGCGCCATTCCGGCTCGGAACGGAAATTCGCATGGTGAATTATAAATTTTTTTTTAAAACGTTTAGAAGATTGTTCAAGCCTCCAAAATGTTTCCGCACAGGTTTCTGGGGTTTCTGAATACGATTCTGCAATCAAACTTTCAAAATGGCGGATCCAACATGGCTGCCTTTTTGAACTAAATTCAATATTTTGAGTCGTGCACAAAAGACTAAACTAAGTCCAAGTCTTTGGCGGGTCGAGGCTTGACGCCTGACGGCGTCATTCCGTTCCTCTAAAGGTTAACTCAGCCGAAGAAATTCGCTTATCGTCGGCTATTTGGACAAAGTTGTGAATTTGTCGACCAATGGCGACTCCCAGCAATTCCATTATTTTCAAGATAGTTATGTGGCCTTCATTGAAAAGTTATACTCCGATGTACGCGGCAATTTCAATAGTCTTGGCAGCACAGTGCAAATGTTTGGGCGCTAGTTTCCACACGCAAGAGTTAACGGACTCATTTGAATTTTGCATGTTACCGCCAGTACACCGCCCCATTAAATCGTGTGATGTTAGTGCTTCAAAATCTGGTTTAATAGCATCTTTGACTTTGTCTATTAAAGGAGGCTTGTGCTTAAATGTTTTTAAAGTGCCATAAGCCTAGGCGACGCGCCACTTGCACCAGCTCTCTTTGCCTTTGGGACAGTACATGTGCTGTGGATTTTCATTAGTTGAAATATTGTGATAATAAACAGCCCATATAGCATTTTTCATATCTTTTGCTGAATTAGGATGCCTTCTAATTGCTATACCATAATATATAGTCAAATCTGCAATTAACTTGTCTGTTAGCTTGCCAGCAACCTTTCCGCCGAGGCCCTTCACGTTTTTCTTCACAGCACGAAGCCGACTTCCCATCCTCTTTTGCACGTGGCCAACACACTCTTTTATTTTTACCGTAACGTCGTACGGATTCAAATCTTGAAGTGCTTTGAAGGTTTTCGTGTCGCCATCGCAAATATAAAATTCATATTGCACGTCAAGCAATTGTTTTGAACGCGCAAACATCTCCTTAATTGCATTGACCTCCATTTTTGCAGCACTGCCTTTGTGATTAGCGCAACACACTTCTTCTTGACTTTTCTTTCACAAATTATATTCGATCGTACCTTGATTTTTCTCCAATTGGCACAACTTTAACAAAAAGAGGATTTCACTACAACGTCTAAAACTTTATTCGTATTTTTTCCTATCAACGCAGCAAAACCAAAGAGCGACGCAAAACCTCTTTTCTTCCACGCACCGTCTCCCGAAACAATTAAATTCGTAGGCTCATTTGCTGTATTTTCACTTATCTCTTCCTTTACAGCTTTCTTTTGAAAATTTTCGAATATGAAATAATATATATTATTACTAAACGAATACGTTATATCCAAAATTGAACACAACATTTTCAAACTTTGAAGATCTCTTCCCAGCAGTCGAATGGCAAGCATTGGGTGTCGGTTTATTTCGGAAAAACGGTTTGTAGTTGGGCTGGAATCACACGTTCGCGTTGAACAAGAGCACTCGGCCACTAATTTAAAAGCGACGCCAGCACCATTTGTTTTTAAAAATTTCACAATACAAAATATTAAAAAAGTGCAAAATAACGTAATTGGTCGTTAAATCCATTATAACCTCATCGTAATTCGAATCTTTCAGTTTTTTCGCCGATGTACTGACAAACCCAGT
>OX063288.1:14541604-14629104 GCA_944039245.1 Nebria salina
GTATGCATTAAAACATTCAAACGTTTGACGAAAATACTGGGAAGGGCATATTATTATTATATATATTACTAAATTTGAAAGAATATTATTAAATATTATTTTCTCTGTCTCAGGTGTATTTGACCTCAACCCCAATTTAGTTACCCTAAATTATTACATGGATGGAGTAAAATAGCATTTAAATCATATATTTTTATTATAGGGAGATTTAGGATATCTATATTTTTAATTTTCTTAATATATTTATCATGGTTTATCAAAAGATATTGTTGTAAATTATTTTATTTTGGAATATATATATATATATATATATATATATATATATATATATATATATATATATACATAAATTACGCATTTCTGTGATTTGCAAATCGATAAATTATGAAATTAATCTTTGTAATTTATAATATTTTATAACTATTTATCGACTTTTTACTATACTATAATTTTTAGTTATACATAATATTTTTATTCTACACAAGGTGGTCCATTTTAAGTTGCGTTTGTAAATATCTCGAATAATACACATCGGATGAAAAATATAAAAAACACGTAGCAAATATTTCCGAGGGGGACATCCACTGACACTAAAGTCGATCCTTCAACCTTACTCCTGGAGGGTAGGGTGGGGGTAGCATTGAAATTTTAAATAGGAACCCCCATTTTTTATAACATTCAGATTCCACGTTCAAAAGTTCACAGATTTTGTTCGAACTATTTTTTCGATTCGTGATAGATGGCGCTGTAATCGCATAAAATCGATTTGTCGTACCTTTCGAGACATTACACTGGCAAGTGGAAAATAAAAAGTTTGTGTTCATTAAAAAGTACTTGTTAATTAATTTGACAAAGGGTGCCCAATGGTGCTAAATTTAAGGCACTTTCACCCTTGGGGATTGGGGAGGAAAAATCATCATTCAAAAGAGAGCGGTCATTGCAGATTTAGTGATATTCGATAGCTTTTGTCTAAATTATAAATTTCTTGGGTTTTTAATTATTTATTAAGTTTTCGTTGGTGAGAGGCGAGGAGACTCACGAAAGAAAGTGAATCTGCAATGAAAGTTCTCTTTTGAAAGATAAGTTTTTGCCCCCACCTTCCTGGAAGAAAGTGCTTTAATTGTAGCGCTATTGGGTGTCTTTTGTCAAATTAATGAGCACAAACTTTTTATTTTCCACTTGCCAGTGTAATATCTCGAAAGGTACGACAAATCGATTTTTTGCGATTACGGCGCTATCTATCGCGAATCGAAAAAAAATTTCGAACAAAATCTGTCATATTTTATACGTGGAATCCGCATAATTTATAAAAAATGGGGGTTCCTATTTAAGATTTCAATGCTACCCCCATCCCACACCCCGGGAGTAAAGTTGAGAGATCGACTTTGGTGGCAGTGGATTTCCTCCTCAAAAATATTTGATACGTGTTTTTTACATTTTTCATTCGATTTGTATTTTTCGAGATATTTACAAACGCCACTTAAAATGGACCACCTAGTATGTATCTTATTGAAACTTTTCAGCATTGCTTCCCGTGAATTTAATATTGTTTTCTTTCGAGATTACTTCATTCTTGCGACATAAGAAGTGTGTATGTTATTTTTCACTTTTATTTGCTTTTTGTGTTAATTTAAGTTTATATTTGAAATAAAATTACATATTTTCTCAAATGATGTATCTTTGTTTCTTAAGGAGAAGATAAACCTGTGAAATTTTCAACTGAAAAATGTGATTTGCGTTTTGACGTTTGCTATGAAACTGTTAGAGTTATCCCTTTCAAATTTTAATGTCACACTAACATAGGTTGAAAATAAGAATATAAGTGAAACAAAGTTGCTAAATTTTGTTCATGGCATTAGCAAATAATTAACAAATAAGCGATTTATTTTTGATGTATTTCGACAATATTTTTCAAAATTTTTTCTTCCTAAGTTGGAGTTTGAGTCTTTCTTAGTACGCTAGTGCAAAAATCAGAACAATATTTTCAGTCATTGTTGAGAAAACGTAAAAATTCCAAATATATTTTTTTAAATTTCGCGGACAATCCAATATAAATTCGGTTATATTTACCAACAAGTATATATGATGTAAACAATAATTTGGCTGAGTGTTACAACTCGGTTATTAGCAAATTTATTGGCGGGAAACGAGTTCATTTTAGTAAGCGGGGGTCATATAGTACTCGATGTGAAGCTGCCGGAATTTCATTTCATTCAACTGATACTGGGAATTACCACAGATTAATATATAAGGCACATATAACGACTGGTCCAGGAAAATATGCAGGTAGGTAGGTAGGACTAAAATTTAAGGGCGTATTAGCCTCTTGGGCTATTCACGCCATAAACTATGTAACGAGATAAACTAACATTTAAAAACAAAAGTTGTGAAAAAATAAAATTGTAAAAATAATATCAATAAATTGTAAAATAATTAGTAAAGAGAATTGAACATATACATATAAATAAATAGAATGAACTTGCTTAAAATTGTAAAAATAAATGATAATGTAAAATATTTTTTAAAGAGTGCTAAAAATAAATACGTGTACAAATAAAATTAAAGACAAAGCTAGCACTTTTAAATAAAGGCTAATAGACCTGCATGCCTGAGGAACAGATCGAGTCTGTCAATGAGTGTCTTGCCATTGATTTATGATCAGATGCTTGAAATGACCCTTGAGGTCATCAGCAAGAACCCGATCAAAATCAATGGTGGCCTTGAACAAAGCTCGTTTAGCCGCTGCATCAGCCGCTTCATTCCCGCGAATACCAACATGACTCGGTACCCAAATAAAGCGCACGATAAACCCTTTTGACGATAATGTCATCAAGGTTGCTTGTATCTGCTGCAAGAGAGGATGTTTAGGGTACAAAGAATCAATCGCTTTCAAAGCGCTCATCGAGTCCGACGCAATAACGAAAGAATTACGTGCGAGTCTGCAAATATAGAGAAGTGCTTGGTAGAGTGCATACAGCTCTGCCGTGTATTCCGTCGAGAGTTTGTGAAGTCGAAACTCACATGCACCTCTTGTCGATATAAAAGCACATGCAACCCTGTCGTTACTTTTTGAACCGTCGGTGTAAATGCGAATCCATTGCCGATAGTTGGCAATGATTCGAGAAAACTCACGTTGGAACAGAATGGGTGGAGTAGCAGATCGATCGAGCTTTGAAAGCGCATAGTTGGTATTCGGACGGGAGAATGTCCAAGGAGGAAAGGGGCTGAAAGAAGTGTCTGGAAGGAAGTTCAAAATTAACTTCTCCAAAAGTATTGCGAGATCTGATAGAAAAAGAACCCACCGAACGAGCCCTTCTGTCATAAATCTCCGCTAACTGTTGACCAAAGACAGTGTCAAAAACCAGGTGATATGGTTTCGACTTCATGGCTGCCGTGTAGTTCATGGTCAAAAGCCTGCGACGATCATACAGAGAAGGCTCGCCAGCTTCGCACAATACACTTAGTATTGGACTGGTACGAAAATCACCAGTAGAAAGACGGTGTATCGTATCAATGGTTTTGATAACGGATGGCCTGGAAGACGCGTCAGCGATACAGCCGTAGTCCAGCTTGGAGCGTATCAAAGCCCGATACAGGCGTAGCATAGAAATTCTAGCGGCACCTCACGATTTTGAAGATAGAACTCGCAATAGATTTAGAGCAAGCCGACATTTTGCCTTCAAAGCCACAAGATGGGCACGCCAGTTAAGCTTCTTGTCAAATAGAAGACCAAGAAAACGGATAGTTTCCACAAATGGAAGATCAGTACCGTTGAGAGAGAGAACAGGATCTAAGTGAAGGTGACGGCGTTGACAGAAGTGAATGCACTCTGTCTCGGCCGCAGAAAATACGAAACCTTGCTCAATAGCCCAGGTATGAAGACGATTGATTGTTAACTGCAGCTGACGCTCTATGGAAGCTATATTGCACCATGTATTACTTGTTTTATGTCAAATGAGATCTGAAGTCAGTGATTTGTGTTGCCAACATGACAGATGCAGATAATAATAGTAGTTTAACAAACCCCTGTTTATGTTATGTATGTACAATATGATTTTACTTAAACTTAGTTTAGGTTTAAAACTTAGTTTTGGTAACTAACAGTTTAACCAGCTTTTATACAACTGGGCCTTAATCTTAAATCTCCTCGGCTAATGATATCTAGTTTGTTTCTTTTTTTCGTTAGGAGATTGGTTAAAGCGCTGAACCCCCTTTCCACTAGGTATGATGATGGAAAGGATATTAAAAATTTCCTCACTATATTCCATAATACGGGATAAGTAACGGGTATGTTGTTTTGCAGCTAGAATTGCTGATATCCGTTTTCAAACTGAACCTTAAGTTCTTCGTTTGTACTTAGTTCAGTCAGTTCCTCTTGTATTATGACATTCGTTTCTGCTATGTCACCATATGGGTTAATTATCCACGGTGGTATTACCATAGTCAAAACGTCCTCAAACCTAGTTTCAAAATCTGAATAGAGGGCATTTAAATGTTGAACGTAGGTTGAAACGTCGTCTTCTTGGCAGTTTGTCTGTGACAAATTAGAGAACTGGGAATATTCGCCCCGTCCAATATTTTGCTTCATTAGTTGATGTAAGATGGACTTTCTTTTAATCAAATTTAGACTGTCGCCTTGTAACTGCAAATTAACCATATTAAATTTTGTAAACACATCTGTTAAATAGGCGATGTCTGTTTTCCACTTCATTAATTTTTTTTTTTAATTTTATCTTTAGTATCTAGAAATTCTAAAATAGTCTCAAAAAGTGCAAAAAATCTTGTCAAACATAAGCCTTTCGACAGCCAGCGTACTTCAGTGTGAAGGAGTAATTGATGAAAGTGTTCGTCATTTTGTTCATACAACTTCGCAAATAACCGCATATTCAACGCGTTGCTTCGGATTCGGTTTACTGCATTAATGACTAATTGAAGAGATTCATACAATCTAACACTCGAATTTGCCAATAATAATGCTGCATTACCAGGTAAAGTTGACTCGTCCAGTTGTATAGAGAAATGGGTCGTTTGCAAATAATTACACAAGAAGCTTTCAATATCAGAACTCATTTCATCAATACGTCTTTCAACAGTATTGTTGCTTAAGGGAATTCTTTTAATGATATCAGATGCAGGTTTGTGCAAAACAGTTCTTAAAACCTCTTCAACGGCTGGCAAAATTAACTTCTCTCCGATAGTATGCGGTTTTCCGGATTTTGCTATAAGTAACGAGATATTGTAAGACGCCCGCAAACCATCATCGTTTCTTTGTGACATCGAAGCGAACATTCTGTCCATCGTGGGTCTCTTCTGAAGTTTATCTTTGAGTGTTTGAAAGTATTTCAAATCTTTATCTGTTTTATCAGGGTGACATTTTCTCAGATGATCCTGCAGCTTAGATGGTTTCATAGCGTCTTTGCCCAAAACTTTGTTGCATAAAAGGCACATAGGCAATTGTTTGTCCGACAATGATGGAATAAAGCCAAGCTTCAAATAATCAACACAGTACTGTCTACATTTCTTTTTAGATTTGGACATGGCATCAGTCATCTGTGAGCAAAATTAATCTATTTAAATAAGACATAAAGTCTAGCAGCTGTATATTAAAAAATCAGAGTCAAATTTAAATCGTATGGTCTTAGATTTTATGGCAGGCATAGGCGTATAACTACGAGTACAAAACTAAAATTTAATAAAAAATAATGTACTTACTTTTCTCCGGCACTCTCAAACAAAATAACACTGATTCACTATAATTTGTGTGATAAACTACCAGTTTATATTTTTTAAAATATTTTCTTAGCACTTTCCTTTTCAAGATTCAGGAAACGAATAAACGTATTTGTCTCACATTCGTATTTATAGAGTGACGAATTGAACAAGTCAGTGCAAGTTCGCGAAGCTCTGAGCAAAGACATTAATAATTACAAAGATGTTTTTCTGAGATTACGCGTATGCTTGTAACAAGATGATACTGGTATATCATTATGTGCAGGTTTTTACAAGTTCAAAATGTATTGCGACCACAAAGCGAATGCCTACATCCTACAACTTACACAATTTTATAAACATATATAATAAATTCTTTACTTCATAGGTACTTTTATAAATAATGTATATGTCTTTATATTATAAGATAGTATAATGTATGTAAATAGGTACTATCAGTGTATGTTATTAAAGACATCTAATACTGTGATAAATGGAAAATTAACATAAACGCCAACAAAACTGAAATCATAGTCGTCACACGTAACTTCACAAGCGAAAGAAAAGTCACAGCACTTGTAATTCACAATAAAAAAATCACACCCACAAACATAGTAAAATACCTTGGAATACAGAGAACACTAAAACTCACTTCTAAAATAAATCAAATATATCCGCGACAACACTAAACGTAAACTTCTGCACAAGTAACCCTTCCAAAACGTACCCTAATTTATAGAGGAGTTCCATGAGCAGAACACCTGACACTCCCACACAGCGCAACACAACACTACACAAAACAAAACATATCTCATAAACAACAAATGTACATTCATCATCAAGGCAAATGTTAATTATAATTTAGCCAGGCTAGTTTTAAGTTTTAACAAAAAACTTCATGTGAAGTAAAATGCGTCTTTCTCCTTTCTTTTCGCATAAATACAATCATAACACACTGTAAAAGAAAATTCATAACTGATAACAGAAAACAATAAAACAACGTATTTAAGCACACAATGCAATAACACCCAAACACAGATATACACTCCCCCTTGTGAGTAGGAGCTTTGATAAAACCAACCATGTTGTCCGAACGTAATTTAAGATAAATAATGTAATAAAACAGTTTCACAAGAAAGATAATTGAAAATGAAACAAATGGTATGTCTGTCGGTGATCTTTCATATACGCATTTTGGTTAGATCGTTCGAAATTTTATAAATGTTCATAATTTTTTAAATTCTAATGATATAACCAAAATGCGAATAAGGAATTTCAATGTCATACATGTCCGATATTTTATTAAATTTTGTTACATTATGGATTTTAAAAAAGTGGTTTTTGAGAATTTTTAAAGTTCTTAATTTGTTTTTTTTTTAGAATAACGTTTTTTTATTAGTAAAACATGTAATTTAATTTTTTAAATATTCAAATTCCAGCATGCCATTATTGTCAGGAAAATTATGGTGCCACTCTAGAGTTAAAATAGCGGCAATCCAACCTTTCTTCCTATTTTTATTAATTTATTTCAAATTATTATAAAAGCAACATTAACTTTAAAACATATATTTAGAAAGATATGATGTTATGTTTGGTAGAAATTATTGCTTTAAAACCTATTTATTAAAAGGCAACCCGTATATAATAGTTAAAGGATGCATTTATTATTCTATTCATCTTGTTGCTGCAGCTGCAACAGATCAAATTTCCGATAATATTGAGTAAATGTTGCATAATCTATATAGCAATTTTTGGGGGAGTATAAAAACACAATCCATTGCAGTGGCGACTCGTTGGTCTAAAAGTGAGCGAAGCAAATGAAATTTACAAATTTCGAAATATTCATTACGTGATAAAAGAAGTTTTTCCAAATTTCGAAACGTATAGTGATTTGCAGTAGCAGAGTATCTATTATTTCATCATAATCGAAATTTTGAACATACATACATATTATCACGCCTATTCTCATCAAATGGGGTGGCAGGCAACCCTGAACATTCTTCACATTTTTACATACTTTCACATCTTTACAATCTTACGCCATTCAACTCTATCCATACATACTTCTTTCGCTTCATTCAAACTCATTAAATTATTCATACATGCTCTTGTACTCCTCTTGCTCACAACTTGGTTTTTACGCAGCTCATTATCAATCATGTTTATCCATTTATTCCTAAGACGGCATCGCATTCTCACACCACTAACCCCTATCACGTTTTTTGTTAACCTTTCATTAGACATTCTTTCGATATGTCCATACCATCTCATTTGACTCGCACCTATTCTGCGTACGACATTTTTTACGTCATCGCACTCCTCATACACCCACGTATTCCGCTTTCTGTCTCTCCTCGATACACTACAAATAACTGTCAAAAATGTCATTTCCACTGCAGTCACACGCTTTTTATGCTTGGTTTGCCAGTGTTGTAAAGTCACCCATTTCTCATAAATATTATTTAATAGTTTTTCTAATATATGTATTACTTTGTATTATTTTATGTCTAACCATATAATCATATTTTATATTATATCACTACTTCTGAGATATCACATCCGTTCTAAATGTTGTTATCAACTTTTCTCAGCTGAATTTACATTAAATGTCTCGTTCGCCAAGATGGAAGGCGACTTGTTTGTCTCACGAAAGACACTGAGTCCGTGTGAAACATAAAAGTTTGTAAATGAACGATGCAAGATTTGGTGTATGAAGCAGAAGTGTTGCGATCACCGAGTAGAACAGACGTTCTACCAATGTAAATAAATTGTACCGAAATTTCGTTTATTCAATAAATCTCTTTGTTACAACAGACTACGTAGTTGAATATTAACCAAAAACCTTTAAACCTCTTATTAAGTTAGTAACGAGGTCTCGTTACTAATATTAGACACGAACCACCCATTTCGTTGTATCCGACAATTTAACACCAGACTCAACATTCACCACTATACGTCAACGATGGCACAATTATACCATTGTATACAAATAATCTTGCATCCTTAGAAATATTAAAATTTTTCGCAAACAATTCTAATGCTTCTAAGATCTTACATCCAGCAGACATTCTTCTCTCAATCTCGTAATTATACTTTCCGTCACTAGAGATTAAATACCCCAATTTAACAATATCTTTAAATTGCTCAATTTGATGGCCATTTACCACAATATGAAACACTGTCCCACATTCATTATTTTATTTAACTCTTTAAAATATATATTACCGTATTTTATTAAATTTAATAGATATTCTTATGAATTAAAATAAAAGCTTATTGAGATTACGTTGTTTTATATTCTAGCAAATAACATCCGATGATGCGTTTAAAAGAATTGCTTTTAGTAATGACTTCTGCGATAATTTAAAATTCTTAGCACCTAAATGTAGGTAGGAAAATAGCAAATTTGAAATGGGTGACATATTTATCAAATTAAATCATATCATCATCATTTCATAATACAATGAATTACAATAAATTCTTTCACAAAGGTATGGGATTATCAAATGATAGATATTCCAGAAAGATGGATAAAAACAGGCATATTATGGCTTGTTATTTTTGCCCACCTTTCTGGAATATCTATCATTTACTAATCCCATACCTTTGAGAAAGAATTTATTGTAGTTCACTGTATTACAGTTATTCATCATCATTGTACATTTTGTAGTATATAAGCTTGAAATTTGTAATCGAATGTTAGACCTGAAGACGGTTTTATAACCGAAACTAGTCGTCTCTATTAAAATATATATATTTTTTTAATAATAGTTTATTTACAACTGGCCTGTTGTTTAGGCCAACCAGCAAATTTGATGTATAGCATTACATATCATGTGTGAGGTCAGTTCCCAGCGGAACTGCCTCTTTTAATTTACACAGATAACTTAATATTTTACGGGAATTTTAGATCTAAAGGTTTTGTCCTTTTTAAGCGTCTGGGGTCGTCCTCGTTGTTTAGGAGGTTCAGTGCGAGTTCGTTTGGATGGTCGTTCAGCTTGTCTTCGTGTTTGGAAGCGAATGTTTTTATTTGCTCGTGGACGTATCTTATTCTATTAAAATATATATTGTGAAACTTACACCGAGTGTTTTTATTTATCGTTTCACCGAGTGGCAACAGCATCATCTATTAATGTTATCAATATAATTAATTGCTTTAGTTTTGGCCAACGCAAAATGTACTGTGCATATTATTGCTATAATGAATTGTTAAAATAATTATTTTAATGTGTTTAGATAAAATGAAGACAGTATTAAATAAATTTAAATATGATTTATTGCAATTTTGAATTAGATTAATATTTTGTATAGCAAAACGATGAACGTTGATTTCAGTTGGTTTAGTTTTTTCCGACATTGTATCTGATTCTGGCGTATGTTAGGAGTTACATCATTAATTTTCGAATATTTTAGTTCCAATGGACCCAGCCTCTTTCGTGAAATAAACAGATCCCCTAACTTCTTTGCGTACGTAACTTTTAAAGAATAAATATAATCTTATCTACGAATTTAGTATCTAAGTTTATCAATTTTATGTTATGTAATCACTGGATGGTGCATCGCTTCGTATCTTAAATAAAGACCTTTGATTTTTGCAGCACAAAGAATATGTAGATTCTTCGAAAGGATTTTATTATTTGTATATGCCAAAGAAGGAACAGGTCCAGTCCGAACTTTGTTTAACTATGATTTGCTTTATGTTTAATTTTTCTAATACCTATTGGCCAGAATAATGTCAATTTAATATCTAAAGTATGTACCTAAAACATTTGCTTTGTTATCGATTTGTGTTGGAGATATCTGGGATTTAGTAATTGAGACTAGGTTATATCTATAAGCGTTTGGGTTAAGTAATATCTTATTTAAGCTATGGTATAATTTATTTTATCTTATCAATTGTATTAATTATCTTATCTATTATATCTACTATCTTATTTCATTATTGACGAATTGTAGTTAGTATCTTACCGAAGTATCTCATTGGCTTAATCTTAGATAGAGCATTAACGAGTACCTGGCTTATATGATATCTCAATGTAACATTCACCATGACGCATTCGTCATCAATTCGTCAATTTTTCATCATTCATGGCTATTCAATAAATAACATTTTAGTGTAATATAGATCAGAACATTTCTAACCAAAATGCTCAAGTTCTACAATCAAATATCGGGAAATAAACTTAAGAACAACTTCATTCGTTGCTCGCACAGATTCATACATTGAACAAGAACCACCCACACACAACACATACTTGGAAATGAACCAGTCAATCAATTAACTTTTGTTGTTATCTGCGAGTGCCTATTTTACGAGTTCGTCTATTTAAAAGCTGGCTCTCTTTGGCGAATATTTATGAGCTCTTATTTACTTATCTCACCCCTCTCTTTAAATATACCAATTAACTTGTAATATATTCCGAGTAAATTGTATTATAGCACCCTTCGGGCTAACCATATTGTTCCTAGTGTAACAAACGCGCGTCTTATGAGAACGTGCACGCGTTTGGCTCCCTCTTAACTATATGCGTGTAGCGATGTTTCTTCTATACTCACCTGGTGGTTGGTTTTTAGGTGAGCTCTTCTAATACACACTTAAATGTCCAGACTAGGATTAGCTCGTGAGAGAATTAAATTGGTACAAATAATAAATAAGAATTTAATTCAAAACTATAAAGATATAACAATACAAAAATAAACAATGACGTTACAAAAAGATACTGAATAAAGCTTACGTTACTTACTGACAAAATACTACTCGCTAATCGCAATCTGAACTGAGACCTCGATGTCAAGCGACATCGCGGTTTTATACTCAATTTTGACCTAAATTCAAATGGCCGATATTGTAAACAAATCCCGACCTAGCAACATTTCGTTAGACGCGGAAGGCACAATTTTATGCAACTGTTGCTAGATATGACGTAGCTAGTTGCATTTGCTAATCGCGAATTACCTAGCTCAGCAAAACTGAACTAGGTCGGTACGCAACTAGCTTGATTTGTTACATTACCGTCCCCTTAAGACTGAATTCCATTGAAGATGAATTCAGTCCTCTATTGAATTTAGGTCGATCGCTCTAAACACTAATTTATCCTAAAAGAACAATTATCTGTCCCTCGCACTGTCACATGAACACTGGACCACTGGCACCGAGTTGGGGATTGGGGTGGTAAGAAGAGGGGTCCCAATTCGACGACGAGGATTAAGCTCTAGCCATTTTCTTTAGCGGGCAGTTCCTGGTAGCAGAACTCTCGCATGACAATCCACTATCTCTTCACTTAGGTGTCCGGCTGCCTGACCAGGTCGCTAATGACTTCAGGGGTGTCGCGGGCAAGAACCACTCTGATTTTCGTCTCTCACGGGTGGCATCGTTTGGGAATGGCATCGCAAACCAGGTCGCTCACTTGCTTCTTGACTGTTATTTCTAGAAATAGCAGCTTAGTGAGTACCTGCGCCATTAAACCGGAAGTCTGCTGGATTTTTCGCAGTTTTTTTATAGAAAAATCCAGCGACGTCTCTGGATCACCCATACGTGATACTATTTAGCCCACCGGATTGTTATTGACACACAACGAGTGTGTTATCACGTATTTGGTTCCATTCACCCTTGGAAGTGTCCTTACGGTAGCGACCTCTATCCGGACTCCTGTCTTGATCGAGATGGATCGCCTCCCAGATAAGATTCATATTGACTAGAGCTTCGTACCCTTGTAATTTTGACCCGCCTTCCCCCGACATTTGCCAGAGGGTTCTAGTTTCCCCTCCAACGTAGCCGAGTCTTCCGTTGGGCTGCGTCTCCTATGCTCATCTGATGCATGGTACCGACCAGTTTATATGCTTGTTTCAATAAAACCGCGTTTTTATTTAAGAACCATGACAACAAATGTCGGTCATCTGCGTGCAAATGACCTACATCTAATTTCTGAGTCAGCGAGTTTTCAGTGTGGTTGACGGTGCGTGAGCCTCGCTTGCTTACCGCGGATTCAGTTTCTGCTGATGCGAGCGGTATCCGGCAAACTGAGTTCGCGTTCTCAACTGCACCTCGCGTTACTAAGAGACCGTGCTCTTCTAACGCGATCGGCTCATGTTCCAATGCGTGTTTCGCTGCTTGCGTACCCTGATCTCCAAAAGAGTGAACCATGTGACATGCGGGAATCGTGGAAGTTTCTCGCGACCAGACAAAATTCTTCATTTTCTGTCGCGATCTCTTCCTTCTTATCTTTGACTGAAAGGTGCCCCCCTCTGTCAAAGTCGTGCGAACCTCGGTAGGTTCGTCTTCTATCCAAGGTTGATCCAACTGAGAGGTGCTCCTCACAGTCCAATCCGTGCGATCCACGAGTGGCTCGCTTTCTGGCAAATTTTGATTCATCTTCTTGATAGAATCCGTGCGAACCTTGCACGGTTCGCTTGCCAGTCGAAAGTGACCTGACTGAAGAGTGCCCTCCTCCATCAGATCCGTGTGAGCCATGATTGGCTCGTTTTCTGGCAACCTTTGATCCATCTGAGAAGTGCCCTCCTCAATCAAATCCGTGCGAACAATGACTGGTTCGCTTGCCAGACGAAAATGATCCGGGTGAGGAGTGCCCTCCTCAATCAGATCCGTGTGAGCCGCGAACGACTCGCCTTCTGGCAACCCTTGACTTAACTGAGAAGTGCCCCGCTCAATTAAATCCGTGCGAACACTACGTGGTTCGCTTGCCAGACGTTTGTGATCCGAGTGAAGAGCGCTCTCCTCAATCAGATCCGTGCGAACCGCAAGTGGTTCGCTATTAGCCACGGTTTTCTCCGTCACGTGGCTCGCGTCCCTTTCCAAATTAGTCTCCCTCCGGATTCCTAACTCAGGTATCTCAATAACCTTAAGCATGCAAACGTTTAATCGTTTGCTGCCGCCGTCGTTTGAATCCGCGACCCGAGGAACTAATTGTGGAAAGTCTTCCGTTAAACTGTCCGGCGTTGGGTCGCCCCCGAGACAGTCTTCGCGTTTAAAAGACACTGTGGTGTCTGCGCTCGATACCCGATTGTTCTGCTTGCTGATCGCGGTTTGGTGCTCTTTTTCCGTTTGCACCGGCCCCTTTGTATCGAGGGTCCGTTTTCCCGATCCCGAGGAAGTTTTATATTCGATACGGCCCGTATAGCCGTCTTGTGTATATCAGCTTTTGATATTCTAACTTCTCGCGATAAAACTTCCTCATAATACTCCGCGACCGGCAGGGCTTCCTCCACCGTATAAAAGATTTTATGCTTACGTACTTTGTTGCTCAAACGCGTATCTAAACCGTCCAGAAATTGTTTTACTAACGCGGCTTCCCTCTTAAAATGATTTCTGATATTTGAATCTTCATCATTATAGTTACTACGATATAGATTCGCGGCGGCTGATTCTAAACGGAAAACGAATTTACAGAGTGTTTCCTCTTTTAATCGATACATTTTAACGAATTCGCGTTCTGCGGCGGCGGTATCTATTTTTCTCCCAAACAATCGGATTAGCCAAGTTTTGAATGCACAAACCGTGGTCGGTCTCTTATCTGCCGGCAACGCGTAAAAATAGGACTGTGCGTCGCTTTTAAGTCTTAGTTTCATTGCCGCCACGATCTGAATTTCCGACCAGTTGCAGCATCCCGCGGTTGTAGCTACTCCGTCGAAAAATGATTCTAAATCCGCCCCGCCAGAATAATGTTCGATACTCTGTAATGCGTTCATTGCTGATGGATCCGCAAAGATTGGCCAAGTATGAAGTCGCGCTCCACTATCCATCTCATTTGCCCACTTCGTCCGACCTGGTGTAGAAGGATTCGTTATGGGAGGTAAATGATAGGAAAAAGGAATCCTGTGTACATCTGAGGTTTGTACGTCTTTATAGGTGGGTGGTGGTGCGAAGGATGTTGCGGTCTCAGAAGTGTGTGCCGTTGTTACTGTTGCTGTAGTTGTGTGCGCCGTTTCCACCGCTGTGGAGATATCACGCCCAGCAAACGACATCCTGATATCACTACACTACAAATAGTTAAGCCGTTTCGAAAATTCAGTATTGGTGATTGAAGATCACACAAAGATACTGATCCTACCGACTGCGCCAATGTAACAAACGCGCGTCTTATGAGAACGTGCACGCGTTTGGCTCCCTCTTAACTATATGCGTGTAGCGATGTTTCATCTATACTCACCTGGTGGTTGGTTTTTAGGTGAGCTCTTCTAATACACACTTAAATGTCCAAACTAGGATTAGCTCGTGAGAGAATTAAATTGGTACAAATAATAAATAAGAATTTAATTCTAAACTATAAAGATATAACAATACAAAAATAAACAATGACTTTACAAAAAGATACTGAATAAAGCTTACGTTACTTACTGACAAAATACTACTCGCTAATCGCAATCTGAACTGAGACCTCGATGTCAAGCGACATCGCGGTTTTATACTCAATTTTGACCTAAATTCAAATGGCCGATATTGTAAACAAATCCCGACCTAGCAACATTTCGTTAAGCGCGGAAGGCACAATTTTATGCAACTGTTGCTAGATATGACGTAGCTAGTTGCATTTGCTAATCGCGAATTACCTAGCTCAGCAAAACTGAACTAGGTCGGTACGCAACTAGCTTGATTTGTTACACTAGGATGGCAGCCTCTGCCGATAGCACATGCATTGAAGAATCGCAGGACTTGAATTTAATTTGTCAATACTTTTTGTTATTGTAACAGACGCGCGTCTTATGAGAACTTGCACGCGTTTGAATCCCTCTTAACTATATGGGTGGAGCGATATTTCTTCTTATACTTGCCTGATTGTTACTTTAGATGAGTTCTTCTTATAAACACTTAAATGTCCAGATTGGGGTTAGCTCGTGAAAGATTAAATTGGTTCAAACAATAAATAACAATTTAATTAAAACTATAAAAATATAACAAATATAACAATAACAATGACTTTACAAAATACAGATTTAAGCTTCAGTTACTTACTGTAAGAGGGTGACTGGGGTGGTCACTTGTCCTCTTATATACTCGGGTTCTTGCCAAATAGACATTTAGGGTAAGGATGAGAAAGGGGTGGTCACTAGACTACCACGGTGTCGATATAACGTAGTTGGTTATTATTAAGAGTCCATCATACAATGCGGTGGAACAACTGCCTGTCGTTGTCCACATAGAGTTCATATATAGTCGGTCAAACTGCTGACATAACAATATGCGATATATTGTTATTTATACATTGTGGTAGGTTGACCCAGTAACTTCACGGAAGGTGATGTTACTATGCTGTCTCAGCATACTAGCATTTGACAAGATAATACTCACTAATCGCAATCTGAAATGAGACCTCGCTTTTACACGACATCGCGGTTTTATACTCAGTTTCGACCTAATGGCCGATATTGTAAGCATATCCCGACCTAGAAACATTTCGTTGAATGCGGAAGGAACAATTTTATGCTGTTGCTAGATATGACGTAGCTAGTTGCATTTGCTAATCGCGAATTACCTAGCTCAGCAAAACTTAACTAGGTCGGTACGCAACTAGCTTGATTTGTTACATTACCCCCCTTAAGACTGAATTACATTGAAGATGAATTCAGTCCTCTATTGAATTTAGATTGATCGTTCTAATCACTAATTTATTCTCAAAAACTCCGATTGCCTGATACTCGCTCTTTCACATGACTACTGGACCACTAGCACCGAGTTGGGGATTGGGGTAGTAAGAAGAGGGGTCCCAATCCAAGGACGAGGATAAAGCTCTAGCCATTTTCTTTCGCGAGCAGTTCCTGGTATCACAACTCCATCGTGGCAATCCACGATCTCTCCACTTAGGTGTCCGGCAGCTTGACCAGGTCGCTGATGACACCAGGGGTTTCTCAGGCAAGATTCTAGTGTGCTCTTTCTCGCCGGCGGCATCGCTTTAGAATGGCATCGCAAACTAGGTTACTCACTTGCTTCTTGACTGTTATTTCTAGAAATAGCAGCTTAGCCATTAAATCGGATATCTGCTGGATTTTTCCCGGTTTTTGTTTGAAAAACCCAGCGACGTCCGGGATCACCAATAACTGATACTGCTTAGCCCACTGGACACACAACGAGTGTGCTTTCACGTACTTAGTCCCTTTTACTCCTGGAAGTGTCCTTACGGTAGCGACATCTACCCGGACTTCCGTCTTGATCGAAATGGATCGCCTCCCAGATAACTTCCATATTGACTAGAACTGGGTACCCTTGTAATTTTGTCCCGCTTTCTCCCGACATTTGCCTAAGGGTTCTAGTTTGCCCACCAACGTAGCTGAGTCTTCTGTGGTGCTGCGTCTCCGCGCTTATCTGATGTGACACGGTACCAACATTCCTTAAAGATTTATATTTTGGTTTCAATAAAACCGCATTATTATTTAATAGCCATGATAACAAATGTCGGTCATCTGCATGTAATTGACCCACGTCGAATATCTGAGTTTTTGGTGTGCTTGACGATGCGCGAGTCTTGTTTATTTACCTCGGATTTAGTTTCTGCTGATGCGAGTGGTATGCGGCAAACTGAGTTCGCGTTCTCAACTGATATTTTCGTCACTACGAGACCGTGCTCTTTTAACTCGATCGACTCATGTTCGTATGCGTTTTTTGCTGCGTGTTTATCGTGATCCTCTAAGAAGTGTACCATGTGACATGTGTGAATCGTTGAATTTTCTCGCGACCAAACCAAATTTTTAATTTTCTGTCGCGTTCTCTTCCTTTCTTCTTCTTTGACTGAGAGGTGCCTCCCTCTGCCAAAGGCGTACGAACCTCGGTATGTTCGTCTTTTAACAACGTTTGAATCAACTGAGAGATGCCCCTCACAGTGAAATCCGTGCGATCCACGAGTGGACCGCTTTCTGACAAATTTTGATTTATCTCCTTGCTTGCCAGTCGAATGTGACCTGACTGAAGAGTGCTATCCTTCATCAGATCCGTGTAAGACTTAAATATCCTGTTTTCTGGCAACCTTTGATCCAACTGAGAAGTGCCTTCTTCAATCAAACCCATGCGAACCATACCTAGTTCGCTTGCCAGACGAAAGTGTGAGCCGTGAATGGTGCGCCCGCCAGGCGTTTGCGATCCAAGTGAAGAACGCTCGCCTTACCCAGATCCGTTCGAATTATATGCGGTTCGCTTTTTGCCACGTTTCTCTCCGCGTCCCTTTCCAAATCAGTCCCTCTCTGGATTCCTAACTCAGGTATCTGACTAACCTTCAGCATGTAAACGCTAAATCGTTTGCTGCCATCGTCGTTTGAATCCGGGACCCGAGGAACTAATTTTGGAAAGGCATCCGTTAAACTGTCCGGCGTTGTGTCGCCCCCGAGAAAGTCTTCGCGTTTAAAAGACACTGTGATGTCTGCCCTCGATACCCGATCTTTACATCGGTTGATCGCGGTTTGGTGCTCTTTTTTCGGTTGCACTGACCGCATTGTACCGGGGGTCAGTTTTCCCGATCCCGAGGATGTTTTATAATCGTCACGGCCCGTATAGCCGTCTTATACATATCTGCTTTTGAGATTTTAACTTCTCGCGATAAAACTACCTGACAATACTCCGCGACCGGCAGGGCTGCTTCCACCGTATAAAAGCCTTTATGCTTACGTATTTCGTTACTCAAACGCGTATCTAAGCCGTCTAGAAATTGTTGTACTAATGCGACTTCTCTTTTAAAATAATTTCTTATTATTGAATCTTCATCATTATTGTTACTACGAAATAGATTCCCTGAATCTAATCGGAATGCGAATTTACAGAGTGTTTTCTCTTTCAACCGATACAATTTTACAAATTCGCGTTCTGCGGCGGTGGTATCTATTTTTCACCCGAACAATCGGAATAGCCACGTTTTGAATGCACAAACCGTGGTCGGTTTCCTATCTGCCGGCAACGCGTAAAAACAGAAGTTTCATTGCCGTTATGATCTGAATTTTCGACCATTTCGCGGTTGTGGCTGCCCCGTCGAAAAATGATTCTAAATCCGCCCCGCCAGATTAACGCGCGCCACTATCTATCTCATTTGCCCACTTCATCCGACCTGGTGTGGAAGGATCCGTTAAAGGGGGTAAATGATAGGAAAAAGGCATTCCTTTTACACCTGAGATTTATACGTCTTTATAGGTGGGTGGTGGTGCGAAGGATGTTGCGGTCTCAGAAGTGTGTGCCGTTGTTACCGTTGCTGTAATTGTGTCTGCCGTTTCTACCGCCGTGGAGATATCTCGCCCAGCAAACGGCATCCTGATATCTGTACACTGCAAATACTTAGCCGTTTCGAAATTCAGTACCGGTGATTGAAGATCACACTGAGTTACTGATCCTTCGGACTGAGCCAATAAAACAAACTCGCGTCTTATTAAAAATTGCATGCATTCTTAACTATATGCGAGGAGCGATATTTCTTCTTATACTCACCTGGTTGTTACTTTAGATGAGTTCTTCATATACACACTTAAATGTCTGGATTGGTGTTAGCTCGTGAAAGATTATATTTCTTCAAACAATAAATAACAATTTAATTCAAACTATAAAAATATAACAAATATAACAATAACAATGACTTTACTTTAAGCTTAATTTACTTACAGACAAGATAAAACTCATTAATCGCAATCTAAACTAGGACCTCGCGGTTTTATACTCAGTTTCGACCTAAATTCCAAATGGCCGATATTGTAAGCATATCCCGACCTAGCAACATTTCGTTGAATGCGTAAAGAATAATTTTATGCAACTTTTGCTAGATATGATGCAGCTAGTTGCATTTGCTAATCGCGAATTACCTTTTTTTTTAAAGGGAAGGAGAGAATGCTCATGCACACCCGACATCATATCCAAGAAGGACAGGATGCCCCGGTATGGGTAGTGTGGGACTCTAACCCACTAAACTCTCCCGTCCCGTACCGCCCGACAGAGGAGTGGCACCGCTTGCGCATTTCATCGCTCCTCCCCCGTTGGCTCTACTCGCGCCTCGCTACTAATTACCTCCTCCATCCACTTGCTTAACACGGCCCAGCCCGCTTCATCCCGGATCATTATCCCTATCATTGTCTCAATAGTTATTTGGGATCCTGCAGACTCTGTCGCTGCTTCCCTAAGGCTTGCCCAGCGCCTACAGTAAAACAGGGTTTGTTCCGCAGTGTCCTCCACCGCTCCCCAGTACAGGCATGCCGCTGACTCCGCTTTCCCTATGCGGTACAGGTACTGTTGGAAACAGCCGTGACCGCTTAGGCACTGTGCCATCCTGTATGTGACCTCCCCGGTAACTCTTCCTACCCAGCTTCTAATGTCCGGCATAAGTTTGTGCAACCACTTGTTGCTTATATCCTCCGCCCATATCCCTTGCAACTTACTCGCTCTCTCTCTCTTCGTTGCGCACGTCGGCCTAAGCTTCCGGGCTCTTTCCTGCGTGAGCAGCATTAAAGGCGGCAGGCGGGCTAGGACCTTCGCCTCCACCCCAGACATAGTCCTGTATCCGCGGCATATGCCGATTTCCTATTTAGACGGTTAAGCACGCTCTGGGCTGCCTTGTACCGCAAGGTTTTCTCCCACACGGGTGCAGCATACATGATACTGCTAATTGCAGCTGATGCCAGTATTCTGCTTTTTCCCTCCCTGGGGCCCACTATCTTAGGAAACATCTTCCTCAGGGTCTTGTCTGCCCTTTCGGTGGCCCTTCTCAGATGACTAAGGAAGGTCAAATTTTTATCTAAGAACACTCCCAGATATGTTACTTCCTTTTTCACCTCGATTTCCCGCTCTCCCAGCCAGAAAGTAATGTTGCCGTGCCTCTTCCTCCTTGAGAGCATCACAGCCTCCGACTTTTCCGGAGCTATTCGTAGGCCATTGTTCGCCAGCAATTCCTCCACCTTGGCCAGTAACAGGTTAGCCTTGACAACCATCGCGTCTTCGCCTTTGCCTGTGATCATTACTGCTAGGTCGTCTGCATAGGCAATTAGCTCCGCATTCCTAGGGCATTCAAGGTTCAGCACTTCATCATAGAAAATGTTCCACAGGAGAGGGCCCAGTATTGACCCCTGTGGGACGCCACATGTCATCGGGTAGCTCACACCCTCATATACTACCCCTCTCTCCCAGAGATATGAGTCGATAAGGTATATCAAGTTATTCGGCACCTTCTTATGCCGTAGCGCCTCCACAATTCTGTGCCATGGCACCGAGTTAAAGGCATTTTGTATGTCAACGGTTATTACCGCACATAACCTTATTTCCTTCTTTTAACTCTTCTCCGCCGTTGCCGCGTCCACGATGTGTTTGATGGCATCGATCGTTGACCTACCTCTTCTAAACCCGTACTGCCCACCACTTAACTGGTGTTCCGGCGTGTCGTCCAAGTACTCCCTGATTTTGCCCGCCAGCATCGCCTCCATTAGCTTACTGACCGCATGTAGCAAGCAAATCGGCCTGAACGCAGATGGCCCCGCCGATCCCGTGCTACCCGGTTTTGGGAGTAGGATCAAATCGGCATTTTTCCACTCCTTTGGAAAGATTCCCTCCTTCGCGACCATTCTAAGAGTGGGTGCCAACCATTCCGCCTTCTTGCGCGCGATAAATTTTAATATTTCGGGCGGTACCTTATCAGGGCCTGCAGCCCTCCTACCCTTCAAGCTTGCTCCCGCCCTCCTAATCTACTCCAGGGAGACTTCCAGCGTCCCGTCGCCTCGCTCTGATCTGACTCTCTTGTGCGACGGTCCCGCAGGGAACAGTGCTCTGATCGTCGCACCTGCCTTCCCTTCCTCTAAAGCAATGGGCTGAACCGTCCCCACTCGTTTCACCAGCCATTGGTATGGTTTGCCCCAAACATCCTCTTCCACTGCCTCAATTAGCTCCTTCCACTTTTCCCGTTTCCTCGCTTTGATCTTGCGCCTAGTTCTTTTTTAGCTGGTTTGTTAGCTTTCCTCGCCGTATTTGCTTCCCTCCCCACCTCTTAGTTAACCACGGCAGCTGCCCTCGCTCGTTGGCACGCCCGTTTTTTTAGGCAGTCTCTCCTACTATCGCCTATATCGACCGTTGACCAATACACCGGCTTTTTGCGGCTTCCTCGCGTTCCACTTTTCCTCATCGTGTCTCCACACAACAGCTGCAGGTGCTTATCTAGCTCCGCGGGGCTCTCTACCGTTTACCGAGCTTCTCCACGTTCAATGACTTCACGTCCCACTTATAATTCTGCAGCACTATTCCTTTTGCGCTTCCACCTTCCTGTACTTCGAAGTGGATGTACCTGTGAGGGCTGTATGGTTCGGACTGCACGTCCACCCTCCACTTCCTAACAGCCTCAAGTACCATCTCCGAACATGCCGTGACGTCAATGACGGAGCTGCCATTTGCATTAGTAAAAGTCGGGTTCCCGCCCTGGTTGCAGCAAGTGAGCTCATGTCTATGCATGGTTTCTGCCAATAAAACTCCTCTCCTATCTGTTCTGGCGGATCCCCAGGCATGGTTCTTAGCATTCAAGTCACCAGTTAAAATTATACGGTTTCTTCCACTCTCCAACTGTTTTTCAAGGTCCCCTAAGAATGTCTCGTACGTCTCCAGTGTAGTGTTTGGACTGACGTAGCAACTCAGGTACAGTATACCGTTCGCCTTCAGCCAGACTATGCTCTTGGTGTGTCCTTTTCTAGCCACAGGTACGCGTTGAGGATTTACTACTAGGATGGCCGCATCGCATCCCGCGTCCGCATTCTCGTAGACCCAACCTCTTTGGTTCTGGATTACCCGTCTGTTGGGTTCCGTGGCCAGTACCAGATCTACCCCGTCTCCTTCTCTTACCATCCAGTCAAGAGCGTTGTGGGCGTCTCTTGAACGGTTCAGGTTTATCTGCAAGCAGATGACCTTACTCCCCATTATTTCCGTGACGAACCACCGAGGGCCTCCGGATCCTTTCTGACTCCGCTCTCTTTATCCTCACCATTTCCCTAAACTTGGGGCATCCCATTGTTCCCGTGCGGTGATTCCATGCCTCCTTGTAGTTGAAACATTTGGGATGCTTCCCGCAGCTACTTGCTAGGTGTCCCTACATTGGCTACTTTTGTCGGGCCCGTGGCACTCTGTTTGGAAATGCCCTGCCTCCAGAAATTTGTAGCACCTAGGGATGCTAATCCTCTCCCTGATTCTGCATCTATTGAAAGCGATTTTGACACATCCGGCCTGTAATAACCTACTCGCCACCGCGATAGTCGCATCTAATGTGGTACTCAAGCTACCACCATACGATTCTCTGAGAGGTCTGATCTCCAGATCTCTGCCAGCTTCATCTCCGAACCGTTCCCCTATTGCCACTTTCACCTTCTCCATCGTGGTTTCCGCATCCATGCCCGAGAGAATCAGCATTTTCCTCTTGCTGGATGGCTTTGGCAGGACCTGACCTCCTGTTTCTTCCACCAGGATCTTCTGGAGCTCATCCAGGCTATCCTTTCCCTTGCGTATGGTGACCAGCATGTCCCCGTTCTTAGTACGCCGGACCTCGCCTATCTCTAGCTTCTTCTCCATCAGTGCTGGCTTAGCTCTTCTCATATCCTTCAGTAAATCGGAGTAAGTTTTCCCAGCCCTAGCCGGCACGATAACCGCATCTTACGTGTCACCAACTCTTGTTTCCTCATTTCCGCTTGGTGCCACATAATGCTCGCACCGCATCTCTGTGCGACGCACACTGTGAGCTTCTTAAGCCAGCCCTCTATCTTGCTCTCTTCTGCAACCAACCACAAGGTCTGAGCCTTCCTCTCCCTCACCACGGAGTTCAACAGCTCCTTGTAGATTTTCTCCCAGGCTTGTTTGTTGCTAGGGACATGCGCGTACTTAATGCTAGTTATGGTCTGTGAATGTTGCCCGTCCACTGCAAGACACATTTAGCTTCGCCGAGTTGGTATCTTGGACCTCCTTCGTTACCAGTGTGTCCCTTTCTGGGCATGTTCCCATTATCTGGTCTATCAACTTCGCCCCGCTGCCCTCCAACTTTGCACTGCCATGCATCAGGATAACATGGGCGTCCTTTTCTCCCTGTTTCAACGGATTTTCGTCGTTAAGTCTAACTGACTTGTACGCCCTTCTGGGCCAGTCAGATTGACATAAATCCCAGACGGCCTCCCACTGCAGTGTCTCCTCCTTGAGTACGCTGCCAAAGTGTTTATACCACTTTCTCTCCTTTTTTACTCTCCTGTTTTGACCTATTCTCCTCCCGCAGCTTGAGAATAATACGGTCCTGTTCCTTTACCCTATTCTCCGCTTCTCTAAGTCTCCCCTCCATCTTCCGTAAGACCGATTGGCAGCTGAGGAGTTCTCTTTTGTGGCCTTCGTCTAGCTCCACCGCCAGCTTATAGTTTTCCTCCAGAAACCGCAACCTCCCCTCCAGAGTTCGGGACCATCTACTCTTGGTACCCTTAAAATCTTGGAATGATCTAAATCATTCCGATACCTTCTGTTTAATGCACTTAGCCGTATTGACGTACTTGGCAGTGGTTAATCCCTCTAGTAGGACCGATTGCCCTCTCTCCTTCTCTTAGTACTCCTCGCACCTGTGTTTTTTTTCTTATTTGCGAGAGGACGGCCGCGTTTTGGCTATCCTCTCTATTCCGTTTTGCTACCGGGTGCGGGGAGCCTTTGTCCGAGCTTGCTTCCACAATGTCTCCACTGCGTCTTATAGTCTCAATGCTGCTTGAGAATCTCCTCTTCTGCGGTAGCGCACCTCTGGGTGTGGCCTCTATGGGGCTAGATTCTACCTCCATTCTGCTACGCCTTCTCCGACGGCCAGGTACGTTCAAATAATGCCCGCGTGACTCCTTCCTTGCTTGCGTTACAGGTACTCCTTCTTTGCCATCTACAGCCTCGTACATTTTGGCCAGCTCTAGAGCTTCCTCCGCCGTATAGTCCCTGCCTTTAGATACCTCCTCTGCTTCCTCTGGAGACCCTGTGGCATCAACCTCCTCTACAGTTCTGTGTAGCCCAGCTCTTTTGGATGGATCCATCACCTGCAGCAGTTGGTGCTCCATAGCTACCTCCGCGGCATTGTTGTCCCTGTCCTCTCACTCGCTTACGCCACTGTCTTCTCTGCGTTTGTTTTAATTAAAAATTTGTCCATTATAAATCCTACGATAATGGGTCGAGCTAAACGTCACCCCCCGGCAGTGCGCCCTTACCAGGGGGAAGCCTACATACTCGGGGGTCCGGCAGGTACCCCGAGGTTTCCGTTTGCGACCAGTCTCTCACTGGCCATGCATCCCTTCGGCACGGGTTAACTTCTAACACCTTGGGATTGGGAATTTGTTCACGGGGTTTATTCCCCCAAACGGCCCTGGAGGTTCTGTAGCCGCCCGATCCGGGACAGACGCTACAGCCTCACACAGCAACTGTCTTTTTCGGTCCGCGGGAGGTATTTTATTTCCCTCCTACCACCCCATATTTGGGAGGCTTTCCTCTATCCGCCACCCGAGGACGCGCTCGATGGGAGAAGCTTAAACCCCTCACGAGAAACGCGAATTACCTAGCTCAGCAAAACTGAACTCGGTCGGTACGCAGCTAGTTTGATTTGTTACATTATCAATTGCGATAGCAAAATTTTGATATTCAATTACAAATCTATTATCCTGTCTATTTATGTTTCAATCTAACTCCATATGTTTAAGATATGATCTTCAATTATTCGTGCCTACTACATTTTCTTCCCTCATCTAATCTATACAGTTATTATCAAACCACCCTCTTACTACCTCCGCTAGATGGTAACCAAGCAAATGGGCTCGTATATGTATAGCATTGCCTTTTACTACCGTTTCATTATCATGGTAACTCAGTAGTTTGTTTAGGAGTGAACTACGGCTTTCGTGATCCTTGTCCTTGAACTGTTGTAAATGTGACAGAGGGCTATGGTTCGAAGTAAAGGCTGGTATTAGAGTAGGGACAGTTGATGGTGCAGGGTTCGGGATATCTTCATATTGCGGGACTTGTTTCAACGTGTTTGTTGATAAAATATTATTAATTGTAACCAATTATAATACAACTATATACTTTTAAAAGCGAAGAAGTAACCAAGTTAAATTACAGTGTAGTGTTATGAACCACATTTAATATAATTGTATTAGAAATTTAATAAGTAGTATAAACAAATTTTATTTAGATTTATCATATTTCGCATAACCTAGTATAGGAAATAGAAGTTCATGTCTCTCTACACGCGCCAAAATCTGAGCACTTTTCAATTTTAACATAAAATTCTAACTTGCAAATCCCACGTTCCAGCGAAAATCAGAATTTTTAAATACATCAAAAACACACAAAACCGGCAGTGCAGTAGAGCGAAGAAGCAGTAGATCGCATTAACTAAATTTCAATAAATTAAATTAATTAATTAATCTTTAAGGCTTATGGGGCATTACATGTTGTAGTCTTGAAAAATGGGTCAACTCTGGGATTTTTTTATGAAAGAAGTAAAATCAGTAGAGTCATGCGGTTTTGCGGGTTTAATTCATCTATCTTTCTTCTATTATTGACCATTTATTTAATAATATGTTATCACAAACATGGCCGCGACGGCGGCCATCTTGGCACAGCACAGCGCAGCCCACTGTGTCGTGCCCCTCCTCGTCATCTGAACCAAAAAATGCGCATTGGTCAGTAAACTATAATAGATTTGCTGGATCTTGAAGCTGATTTCAATAACATTTTAGGAAATCACAACAAAATTGCGACCGTGTGAAAAAAAGTGATGAAATTTCCATTGTTTTTTCGAGCTTAAAACGTAATAAAAAATTGTACAATTCAACAATAATTGAATGAAAATAGGTTCAGGATCCAGTAAATTTTATTTAGTGGTCAGCGCAATTCGTTTCTAGTCAATAGGTCGAGTCGTTTGACCGCAATCCACGACACGGTAAAAGAGAAGTAGTTTCGAGAAAAACGCGTTTAAAGTTTTCGCAATGGTTCCGACTGCAATAATAATTTTTCCGTGTCTCCAATGTTGAAGAAAATATTCTTTAATATGATGTGACACTATCTTAACTTGATTTTGTTAACAAATTGCAATAATGAGAGTCGACAGATCCAATATTTCCCAATTTTCGTGAAATTGAACATATAAGCGTTTTGCGGACTTGTAATTAAGAAATTGGGGTCGGAATCATAATAATTTGCAAAATTATATTGATTCGAAATGGGCCCCGAAAAATGAAAAATAATAACCCTGCGGCACCAGCACGCCGCAGAGCGCTCTGGATGTACCTGTGTATAAGTGGCCGTATAGGTCGTAAAACTTTGCGGATCGCATAGGCCTTTCGGCCACTGTTTCTACATGAATGTAGCTTTGATAAAAGGCAAAAAAAATCGATTTTTTCAAAGTTGCAACCTGTAATGCCCCCTTTAGGCTCGTGTAGAAAGACACTCATATTTAACAATAAGTATTAAATATAACAAATCTGCATTAATTTCATTGATAAAATAATGGGGCTAATTTACTCTTTAGTTCTTATCATTTAAAACCAAAAAGAATCTCGCCTATAACAAAAATAATATAATTTTACTCGGCGAATACAGAAGCTCACCACAGTAGTATGAGTTCCTACATTATACCTAGGGTAAAAAAAATATTATAATATTTTTTTGAGAACAATAATAATTTATTAGCAGATCAGCATTTATATTGTTATACAAGGTATAGATGATATTATTATAAATGATGGGGATTTTCCCCTGACAGTTAGATTAGTTTGTGATAGATTTTATGGAAATAATTTGTATTCTCAATCTGAGATTTCTTCAGTGTCAGAGCTGAGTAGTAAGTCCTGAAATACGCTTCTTCTTGGTTGTTTTTTTTTTTCGATTTCTTTCCTAAGTTGTAATGATTAGCGCTTGGCCAAAGTTAAATCTTTGTGAGGAAGCTTACAACTTGTTTTTTGATGATTTCTAGTATTGTGTCGATTTGTACTTCTCGATGTAGTGGAGTGTTCCGGACGAACCATGGAGCATTGACCGCGATTCTGAGGAGTTTTTCTGAAATTTTTGTAATTTGCATAATAGTGTTGGCACTTTATCGAAAGCTTTCTGTACGTCCAGGAAGGTGTAGACGGTATTCTGTTTTATTTCGAATTCTTTGACTATCAATTCGTTTAGTCTTAAGAGTTGGTGGTTCGTTGAGTGTCCTCTTTGATATCCGAATTGGAAAGCTGGGATGATGTTTGTTTCTAGGAATATATTTAGTCGGTGTTTGATGACAATCTCCAAGATTTTTTATAGGGATGAGAATAGACTTATTGGTCTGCAGCGCGATGATAATTTTTTTTTATTTTGCCGACATTGTGAAGAACTATTATTTTTGCATGTTTCCATTTTGTTGGGAAATATCCATTGACTAGGCAGGAATTAATTATGGAGCTGAGGAAGCTTCGAGCTTTACGTGGGAGGATTTTACTTTCTTATACGCAGTATAAGTAAGTATTGTAATCATGACAAATTTCGATGTCGAGATTTTAACAGAAATATTCGTTTTGACCTTCCCTGAATCGATTCCAATTATTTTTGGAATGACGTTCGTCTTTGTGTATGTGTCTCTCTATGTGTTTGTGTGTGTGTGTGAGCGCGAGCGCTCTACAGCCCAAACGGCAAATGGGAAAATTATGAAATTTGAAACTTAAGATTTGTATGTTGCTGGTAAGAAAACCATCTACTTTTGAAAACAATATTCCGACCGGAAGTGCATGTTTAATCCAGACGTTTTTTGCTGTTTCTGGAATTACTCAAAAATAGTTGTAGTTACAGAAAAATTATTACAAGAAAAATTATACATATCAGCATTTTGAATAATTTTTATTTAAAACTTTTTTTCCCAAACAGTAACGGAAACAAGAAAATGGCCCTTGAAATATCTTCTTATTATATTTATTTTTACATAAATCGTATCATCTGTGCCTGTCAATTGTTTATAAAAAACAAACACAAAATACACTTAAATAATTTGACATTTTATATTTATTCTAAGAAATATATTTAGTGTAAAAGTGTTCCAAAAGTTAGAACAAATATTATAAATTAGATAAATAATGAAAATAGGATCTGATTTAACCCAAAAGCGTATAAGAAAGTTTGGTGTATGACACTGCAGATGTTTTAGGATTAGGTTTGATATTTCGTCGTGTCCAGGTGCTTTTCTGTTATTTGAAGGGGAACAACATCGTGACGACCCAAAAATTACGAGATTTATTACAATTATATTTCACTTATACAAACATTATACAAATATAAGTGATAGTGTGAAGAAAAATACATACTTTTAACTTTTCTGATGAATATTTTTAATTATAAAGATTTTATTTTACAACAGTGTTACAGAGGTCACTGAATCACGCTGCCCGTAGAACGCACCTCGGTGGTTATCATCATAACTCTGCCTGTGATAATATGAAACAAAAAATAAAGCAGGGTTTTAATCTATATTAAAACGTCCTTAGTTAAGCGTATCCGAATTTAAAAAAAGCTATTGAAGTAAAAATGGCAGACCTATAAAAATAAAAATCGAAAAATCAGTAAGATATTTTGTTTTTCCAAAGAGCTACACAGAGTAAATATTATCATTTTTAAATTTTCCTACTCTTAACCAAAGAGAATTTATTTCAGATTAAGGTAGTTTAAACGAAAATTCGATCCGATATTAATTGGTCGAGAAAACGTGATAACCAAATCAAAAAATGTAGTTTCGAGAAAATCGATTTAAAATTTCATGTTTAGTTTTCTTTGAAATGAAATAGAAAATATCGGGACTTACCACAGTTCATCTATTCTTGGTCCATAGGAATCATCCTCTTTGTTGGTACCGGGTCGATTGTTCCACGATTTGAGCTTTAAGTCATCGGTTTTTCTCCCACACGATGTACGCGCAGAAGCTTGATCTACACGAAGCTGGTCTTTCTTCGTACAAAAGAACTACATATGATGCCCAATTTAAATTCCCAGTGCATCTGGTATGTCCATTCATTATTGAACACGAAAACGGCTAAATAAATTGCTGTTTGTACTATTATAGCGCGACTTGACGTAGTTTTCGGCTCAAATTTCCAAATGAGTGCGTTGAAGCTCTCATTACAGTTTTGTTAAAGAAACACCTTTATCATCTATACTTATATATAAAATAATAAGTTTTTGCTTAAAATATAAAAACTTTTATACTGCTTATCCAACAATATTCCGTATGTTTTTAGCAATGTACGCTAAAGATAAAAATGCGGCTTACCCTTGTTATTTGTAAGAACTTCTGCATAATATTTTAAGAAAATATTTTTAAATATACATACTTAAAATAATGTAAATAAAAAAAAATTGTTTTTTTTTTGAAACTATCACAGTGTTGTTCCCCCTTAATTTATTGAGGTATCCTTTTAGCTGGGCTGGAGATGTGGGTTTGATTTTCGATGGGATTAGGGTCGTGTCAGTAATTTGAAATACTGCGTCATAGTAAGTGGCGTATACATTGCTTCTTCCTTCGTCCTTACTGAATGTTATGTCATCCATTATGATTGGTGGAATTATCGTTGGAGTTTTTGAGATGCGTCTTGTTGCTTGCCATATTTATGAGTCTCCTGAGTTTATGCTCTGGAGATGTTTTTGATAATTATTTATTCGATAATTGTCAAGTTGTTTTCTTACTTCGCGTATCAGCTTGTTTAGTTCTCGATCATAGTTTTTGTCGTGTGTTCTGTGCCAGAGCCGCCTGGCTTTATTATTTTGTTATTAAATTTAGGATGTGTAGTGGTATTGCGTTTTACAGAAAGCTTCTTTGTGGTTGCGGATTTTGTTGAGTTTGATATTGTTCAGGCCTCGAACCTTCACGGTCTGACGGTAATTTTACTAGACGTGCTAGGTTTTTTGAAGTTATTTTTATTTATTACTTTATTATTTTGAACCTTCCTAGTAATTGCTCTCAAAAGCCAAAACGTGACATTTATCATGTTTTGAGGATTAAGTCGTAAAACTTTCTACAAATATTCTGTTGGCCATCTGGTATTTTCTTATCTGGAAAAACCCATAAAGCCTTGGTGGGGATTATCCATGCTGAAGGTTTCACGGCTTACCAAATCCAGTCTCATATAGAAAACTGAAGGCTCAAGTCAACTTAAATGCACAATTCTTGAAGCCAAAGTAAGATATATTAACATAAGCAATATAATATGTCTCATGCATACTATAGAATCTTCAACCGTTATTTTAGTTTGGTGTTGTGTAGCACATTTGGTGTTTCTTTTTTGTAAATAAAGGTTATAGTTAAAAGTGCCGTGTGTTATTTAAACATCCAAAAGAGAAAATCTACAACATCCCAACCATTGGTCCTTCGAGCCGGATTATACAGCAAACGCATCAACAATCAACACAACAATCAAGTCATCGATGTAACATCATTTCGAAATTAATTAATAAATAAAATCTTTAGAAACGTAATTACGAAACGCAATTTCTAAAGTGGCGCAGTCGGTAGGATACAGAATCGTGCAAAAAGTCACACAATTCGTTTTAAAGATTTGTTCTATAATCGGAAATTATGCGTAAAATTCATAAGTCGAAACTTCACAAGTGCCAGTTAAATCGAGTAGAGTTGAAAATTCACAATAACAAAAAAAGTAGTGTAGAAACAGGGGTTCTAACCCAAAAAAACCTGAACGTACCCCGTTTTTCGCTAGAAATACCGTGAAAATGCCCATAAAAGATTACTTTTGCCGCGAAAAACCGTGAAAATGCCCATAAAAGAGTACTTTTGCCCTATTTTTAGTAAAATGTACAAAAGTGTCAATTGACAAACCTGAACGTATTAACAAATTTTTTCCCTTATAAATGGAGAATAAAAACAAATTAGCGAGTATGCTAAATAGTAGTAATTCACAATTTAGAAAATTGTCAGAGTTGGAGAATAAAACGTATAAAATCGAATATTTTGAGGTAATTGAAGGAAAGTATGGTGAGCAAATAATAGTTGGTATAGAGAATTTTAAAGTATCATTACCTGAACGGTATAATAGATTTATACCAAGTATTGAAGAGTTGAACAGTAATCCTCCTAGTTTAAAATATAACGGTAAGAAGAAAATAGGTACTAGAGAGATGCATGATATAGAATTTGTTTAAACGAATAGTTAAAAATATAAAAAAAATATAAAAAATAAATATTGAATAAATAAAGTACATAAAACATAAACTAGACATAAATAAAGTACATAAAACCTAAACTAGACATAAATAAAGTACATAAAACATAAACTAGACATAAATAAAGTACATAAAACATAAACTAGACATAAATAAAGTACATAAAACATAAACTAGACATAAATAAAGTACATAAAACATAAACTAGACATAAATAAAGTACATAAAACATAAATAAAGTACATAAAACATAAACTAGACATAAATAAAGTACATAAAACATAAACATAAAACATGAATCATAAATTAATATAATTTTTTCTGAAATAAATGTATGATAAGAGCTATGAGAAGTTAGTAAAACAATTTAATATCTCTAAGAAAAAAACAATAGATGCTTTAAAATTATATAATCAGAGTGAGTTTGATAAAATTGAAGCTTTAGAGAAACAATATAAACCTATAATTAAAGTTTTGAATAAACAAGAAAAAGCCATAAAAGAAACAACAAATGCTATTACTGATGCAAGTATATCAAGAAATGCAATGGTACACTGGCGAAATCCTGTAGCATCATCAACTTTAAATGAATCATATGAAGGCGATGAAGAAACAATAGTACCAATGTTAAAACAAAGAGTAGTTCTACCAGGTGAAATGGCTGTTGTTAATTCCATAGAAGATGCATATTTAAATCGACAACAAGATGAGAGAGACACAACTTACGGAATTAGTCATAAAACTGAACATGGTTATAGAATGGGGCAAAAGATGAATAAAACGAGAAATTTGTTATTTAATGGTTATAAAATAGATTTCGATGAAGATCATATTATATTATACAACAACACTGAACAACAAAATAAGAAATATCCAAAAAATGAGAATATATTGACTTTCTTAACATTGAAACAACCACCTTACGAAGATTGGATTAAATTTAAAAACGCACATGTAGCTGACTATACAAATTATAGAGAAATTTTATTTCTGACAAGGGCATTGCATATGTATGATCAACTTACACGTCAGATAAGGTCTAGTTCAGATAAATATAAACAACTAATATCACCTATATGGCAAGATTATAATAACTTTAGAGGTGCACCTATATATACATCGTCACCAAAGATCAAGCAACAAGCTGAATTTGATAAAAATAGACCTATACCATCAACGTCATCTGGGAAAGGTTTATTTAAAAAATATAATACAAAAGAAAAAGAATATGTGTATTGGGATGATCCTAAAGAATTACAAGATCGCTTAGATTATCTAAAAGGGGAAAAACTAGCTGGTAACGATAACGTTCAAAATGAAATAATAAACATAGAAAAGGAATTACATGAGAGGTATGGTAGCGGTATTAATTTTTTTACTCTTAAATGGTACTAAATAAATTTGGAGATAGTGATGAATATCTAGAAAATAATAATGTTAAAGGTGTTCCTGGAATAGGGTTTAAGTTAACAGATGATGGTCATTATGATATACAAAACAAGAATTTATGTAATGTGGGAATGTCTGAAAATGTGAATGATGCATGTAAAAAATATTATGTTGACCAATTAGTATTGGATAGTATGATAAAAATTGAAACTGACATAAAAATTAAAACAAATGATATGGGTAAATTAATTAATGAAAATACGAAGTCTTTGATAAATCAGAGACTTACCACTATATTTAGAGAATTGGATAATCATATTAAAAATCAATTTAAACGGCTGTCAATACCAATTCAATTACGATATAACAAATTTGTTGAAGACGGTTTCTATATACGTGAATATAGTATATCTAATGATACTATTTATCGTCTACCATTTAACATAAAAATTGAAAAGTTAACATTATTCCCAGAAGGTGCATGCAGTGAAATACATATTAATGATAGAGTATTTAAAATATTACCGGATGGCTTCTAGTTGAAAAAACGTGAAAAACTTAGATTTAAACGATTTATAAGTACTGATAATGTTTCATGGGCCAATATAAGTGTTGAATTAATTATTACGCATCAGTAGATTTCTTATGTAATAAATGAGTGAGCATTGTGTTAAATGTAAGACAAAGACAGGTACTAAGAATGTGACTAGAACAACATCTAAAAAAGGTCAGCCAATGTTAAAAGGGGAATGTGTAGTGTGTAATACAAATAAATGATCATTTATAAAAAAAAATAGGTGATGGTATTAAAGAAGATATCGCGGATGAAATACATAAACCATTAAGGCGTAATTTTCAGAGACGTAAAGTTTTAACAATAGCAATTGGTGATTTATGGCAGGCTGATTTAGTTGAAATGATTACAAATCAGGATAAAGGATATAAACATATTTTGACAGTTATTGATGTATTTTCTAAATTTGCATGGGCTATTCCAATTAAAAATAAAACTGGAGAAAGTGTATCTACAGCGTTTAAATCGATTATAACTAACCGCAGTCCAACACATCTACAAACTGACCGTGGACTTGAATTTTATAATAAAATCTTTCAGCAATTAATGCATGACAATAAAATTAATCATTATTCAACATACTCTGAAGTAAAAGCATCTGTTGCTGAACGATTTAACAGGACACTTAAAGAAAAAATGTGGAAGCGATTCACTGTAAACGGTAATTACAAATGGTTCGATTTGCTACCTCAATTAGTAGAAGAATATAACAATACTATACATAGCACAATTAATATGACACCTGTACAAGGTTCAATGAAAGAAAATGAGAAATCTTTAAAAAAAATTTTTGCTCAAACACTACCTACTAAACCTCCCAAGTTTAAACTAAATGACAATGTAAGAATATCAAGGTATAAAACTATTTTTGCGAAAGGTTATACACCAAATTGGTCGAATGAAATATTTACCGTTTGTAAAATAATATATTCTGACCCTATTACATATCATATTAAGGACTATAAAATAAATTAATAGAAGGTTGTTTCTATGAACAAGAAATGAGTAAAACAAAGTACCCGAATGTTTTCCTAGTAGAGAAAGTAATAAGACGCAAAGGTAATAAAGTGTTTGTTAAATGGTTAGGTTTTGATAACACTCATAATACATGGATAGAGAAAGATGCTGTAATAAATTAACAAATTTATTTTGTTATAAATGGATGGTCCAGATTATTTTATATGTAGAGAATGTTTAGAGTGTGCATTTAGAAGAAATGATAAAATACCTTCTTGTGACAATTGTGGGTTCTATATAATAACTAAATCAAATAAAAAATATTTTACAAAGCCATGTAATAAAATCAAATATTTCCTAAAATTACTACGTGAGCATAAAGAGACGGTTAATCCAAATCACAATGTTTATGGTTTTAATGCAAATGATCAACAAATGTTAGTTGAAAAATATACATATTTTCTTTCTTATATGTATAAGTCAGTTCCAGATAGATCTATAAGTCATAAATATTATATTTGTAAATTATTGGACGAACCGCTCACACAACATAGAAAACTTGAATATGACGTTTTATGGAAAGACTTTCTAGATTATTACGCTAAAAGAGAAATAAAGGAAGCAATAAATATTGATGATTATATTGTTAAAGAAGATCTAAGAAAAGTAAAATTAAAGACTTTAACTAATACGGATTTTTTTTATTAATAAATGACAAACATTTGTAGTGTTTGCAATATTAGTAAAGACGTTAATAATTTTCATAAAAATAAAGAGGAATATAATGCAAGATGCAAAACATGTATGAGTAATTATTATTTCACAAATAAAAATAAGAGATTAGAGAAAAAGTGGAATGTGAATGTGGAAGATTTGTTGTAAAATCATATCTTCGTAGTCACATGTCTAAAAATATACATTTACGAAATTATTAACAATTTTTTTTTGTTATAAATGGAGATCAACACAATTAAAGAATTACGACAGATGTGTAAGCAAAATGGTATTAAAGGTTATTATAGAATGAATAAACCTGAATTAATATTTCATTTAAATAGATTCCCGTTTGAAGATGATTTATTTAGTGCACCTAAGCCTATCAGAATTGCAAAAGTAAAATGTGAAGGTTGTAGTACATAAAAACGTGCAGAACATTTTAGAAGTAATAAACATTTATTTAAACAAAATTGTAGAATTGTAGAGGTTGAAACTGCATTTCAAAATAGGTTGGCCACATATCATATAAATAATAATACTAACATAAGAGACCCTTCAATATTTCTTGCCTCTATTAAATATACTTTATTAAATAAAATACAAGAAAAGTTGGTTGATAATAATCTTAAGGTAAATTTGAAATTATTTTGTAATTATAAGCAGCTTGACATTGAATCTGAAATTATTGAAGAACAAAATTTTAAACACGCAATGTAGCCATTTTTGATAGTACAGACCTAGAAGAATACTATGCTGAAGCAGAAGAAAAATTACTTGCTGAAGTGGAGGAATTTGAAAGAAAGGGATCCGGTTGGGTTTTATATAGTGTAAATTCTATAGAGCTGCGAATTAATACCTATGTTCCATTACGTGGATCTTCTTATGTGGCACTACCAAAATGGATACAAGACAAGAAAGCAGTTGTAAATGTGGAAAATAACGACGACAAGTGTTTTATGTGGTCATTATTATCATTCTTACATCCAGGAGATAAACATACTTGTAGATTAACAAACTATAATAAATATATAGATCAAGTTGAAACAATGTTTAATGGTATTCGATTTCCTATGGCACTGAAAGATATTAGGAAATTTGAAAGGCAGAGTAATATCTCTGTAAATGTATATTCTTTTGATGAGAAAGAAATAATATTTCCAGTATATGTAACAAAAGACAAGAAAGATCAACATATAAATTTGTTGTATATAAAGGACGATAAGAATAGTCACTATTGCTGGATAAAAAGTATGTCACGATTAGTGGGATCTCAATTATCTAAGCATAATGATTCAAAGTATCCCTGTGATCGATGTTTATTATTTTTTAATTCAGAGTATAAGTTAAACATTCACAAAGTTGATTGTAAAACCAAAGATTCAGTAAAAGTAATTATGCCAAGTGAAACTGAGAAAATCCAGTTTAAAAATTATAGAAATACAATGAAAGTTCCATTTGTTATATATGCAGACTTTAAATGTCTAACTAAAAAAATTCAAACATGTGCACCATCAAATAACAAATCATACGCACATCGATACCAAAAACATGAACCTTCAGGTTTTTGTTATTATATAAAATACATACATAAAGAATATAAGCCACCTGTTGTATATAGAGGTCCTAATGCCGCAAAAGTATTTATGGATAGAATTAGACAAGAAGTAGAAGAAATTGGTAACTATTATGATGAAATTGAGGAAATGTTACCTCTTACCAATACAGAAATAGAACAATATAATACTAATAATAATTGTACTTTATGTGGTTGTAGGTATACAGAAGAAAATAAAAAAGTACGCCATCATGATCATTTGACTGGAAAATATATAGCACCTCTTTGTAATACTTGTAATTTAAAATGCCAAACTCCTAAATTTGTGCCTGTATTTTTCCATAACTTGTCCGGCTACGATTCGCATTTATTTATCAAAGAACTTGCTTATGATGACCAAGAAATAGATTTAATCCCATGTAATGAAGAACGGTATATAAGTTATACTAAACATACAGATGATCTACAAAATAGATTTGTGGATTCATTTAAATTTATGTCGAGTGATTTGGAAAATCTTGCAAAGAATTTAAAAAAAGAACAAAAAACATCATTGACTAATTACTTTAAAGAAGATGAGGTTGACTATGTAACTAAGAAACTAGCATATTGCTATGATTACATGGATTCATGGTCAAGATTTACAGAGACAAGTGTTCCACCTAAATCGGAATTTTATAGCGAACTAAACGATTCAAACATAAGTGATACAGACTATGAACATGTATTAAATGTATGGAATAAATTTAATATGCAAAATTTAGGAGACCTTCATGACTTGTATGTAAAAACAGATGTATTATTGTTGGCGGATATATTTGAGAATTTCAGATTAATATGCTACAATTTATACAAATTAGACCCAGCATGGTACTTTACAACACCTGGACTAACATGGGATGCAATGTTAAAATATACAAAACAGGCATTAGACTTAATATCTGACTATGATATGATTTTAATGATTGAAAAAGGTATTAGAGGAGGAATAGCACAGTGTTGTAAGCGGTATGTAAAGGCAAATAATAAATACATGGAAGATTATGACCCCGCAAAATCATCTAATTATTTAATGTACTTAGATGCCAATAATTTATATGGTTGGGCAATGTCGCAGAAGATGCCATATGCAGGTTTTGAATGGGCCAGTAAAAATATTAATTTAAATCTAGCGGATGATGCAAATGAAGGATATATTGCTGAAGTTGATTTAGAATATCCCATGGAGTTACATGATTTACATAAAGATTTACCAATGGCACCCGAATCAAAAAATCCACCAGGATCTAATCAATGTAAATTACTAACTACACTGGATAACAAAAAAAGATATGTTTTACATTATAGAAGCTTGAAACAATGTCTATCAAAGGGAATGGTATTAAAACAGGTACACAGAGTAATAAGTTTTAGACAATCTTATTGGTTAAAGAATTATATAGACTTGAATACGGAAATGCGAAAGAAAGCAAGTAGTGAATTCGAAAAGTACTTTTATAAATTAATGAATAACAGCATATTTGGAAAGTCTATGGAAAACATTAGAAAATATGTAAACATAATACTATGTCCAAATGCTAAAAAAAGTGAAAAGCTTATAAGCAAACCAAACTTTAAACATAGAAACATCTTTACTGAAAATCTTGTGGCCATACATATGAATAAAACTAAAATAACATTCAACAAACCAATTTACATTGGTTTGTCTATATTAGATATATCAAAAGAGTTAATGTATGATTTCCATTATAATGTTATGAAACAAAAATATAAGCATAATATAGAGTTACTCTATCAAGATACGGATTCCTATATTTATAATATTATCACGGAAGACTTTAATGAAGACATGAAACATATGATAGATCACTTTGATACATCCGACTATCCTGTTGATAATAAATATAACATACCCATAGTGAACAAAAAGGTACTTGGAAAAATAAAAGATGTAAATATGGGCTCTCCAATGACAGAATTTGTTGGCTTAAAGGCAAAAATGTATGCGTTTGATGTATTAGGTAAAACAGTTCAAAAGAAGGCAAAAGGTACCAAGAAAAATGTAGTTAAGAATAATATTACTATTGACGATTATAAAAACTGTTTATTTAATAGCGAGAAGATATCCAGAACAATGAATACTATTAGAAGTGTAAAGCATGACATTTATTCCATCAATCAAAATAAAATCGCTTTGAATCCTGAAGATAATAAAAGATATATACTAGAAAATGGGTTTGACACATTACCATGGGGTCACTATTCTATTAATAAAAATTAACGGTAGATATATTAATATTTAAATAATAAATATAAAAAATAATTGTGATATTTGAATTAAAATATTTAAATAATAGATATAAAATATAATTGTAGATATTTGAATTAAAATATCTAAATAATAGATATAAAATATAATTGTAGATATTTAAATTAAAATATTTAAATAGATATATAAAAAATAAATGTAGATATTTAAATTAAAATATTTCAATAATAGATATTATTATTTTAGATATTTAAATTAAAATATTTAAATAAAATTAATGTAGTTAAGATAAAATGTTCACATTAAAGCGACGGCTATAGTTACCATTTGCCATATCTTTCTCCATATTTATGGCTAGAAAATCATATTTCTTTTTCCAACAAAAATTACAAAGATCTCTAAACTTTTCTATACTCATATCCGTGCCAGCGAAATCATTATATGCATGTTTTAAATTAGTACTATCAGTAAAGTGACAAAGTATAATATAGTTTGCATTATCTCTGACCATCTGTTTCGGTATGCGGCTTAATGTTTGACATGTGTATATACAACAAAGACCATAATGTCTACCTCTACTAAAATAATCTTCAAGTATTTTTATTTTTCGTGTATCAATATCATCAAATATTGCTACTGAATTAGGTTTTACATTTTCTACAGGTGTAACGTCTTCAGCATTTTCAAATTTGTAAAAGCCTATACGATTTTTCAAATGACTATTCATTTCATTTACAAACTCTTCAAGATATTTGTATTTTAGTTGATGTAATGATTTTGAATAAACATATATATTTTGATATATTAAACCGTTATGCGTATCTGTTAACATTTGTAATATAATGTTTGTTTTACCACAATTTGATGGTCCACATATTATACATCTTATAGTGTTGGGGAAATATTTATATCTATTTTGTTGCTCTTCTTCTATAGTTATATTCTCTAAACCTTTTCCTACTTTTTTAATTTTAAACTCCATTTATTAGCGATTAAAAGTCTTTTACTACCGTGTTTGTCAAGCTACTATATTTTATATTTGCATCACTAACTATCAGACAGTGTACAATAGTATTTTCTGGAAACTTTTTATTAAACTGAAAGTCAATCTTTACATCTGTAATTGATTCCTTTATGGTCTCGTTTTGATATAAACAATCTATAACAAATATTGGATAGTTTTTATTAAACTCATATTTAGAAACAATAGGTGCATTAATATGTTTGTTATTAAGGAAATATGTCTTTTGAAAGTTTTTAAACATTGTGTATACACTACTATAGTCATTGTGGTCAGTATCTAACATTAAGTTTTCCTGTGGATAGCCATCGTTGTTTAATAATGCTTTTATATCATGCAGGTCAATAAAATCAAATTTTGAATTATCTACAGTTACATCTGTATCACGATTTTTAGAAAACGCTATGATAAAATATTTTGGACGTTTTGCTAGGGTTGCTACTCGCCATGTATATTTCATCACATCTTTAGGAATTGTAGGATTACATTCATAATTCCATGAATTATAATTTATTATTTGTTGTTTGTTTGAAGCTATAAGATTACTAATTTCTATTTGTTTTTCCAATGTGGGAATTACTAGTGGCATACTCCAATATACTTCTGAAATATTAATTTGCAAATTGTCTTTTAATGTCACAGGTGCTAATAAACAATTTGAATCATCGGTTGCTCTAAGTAGTTGTAGTTCCTGACTGACACGTAAAATAGCTTTATTATATGTTTCAAATATACCGAAAATATTTTTTAGTGGTACAGTAATGGAAAAATATCCCTTTTCATCTAAAACATTCTCAGTGCCCCAGCCATCAAACATGTCTTGTTTATTAAAAGTAGTTAAACCTTTAATTGTTGTTGTATAACCTGGAGCAATAACTACTTCTACTTCCTTACTGGATATTAAATATTTTATTTGTGAATAGAGATGCATTATACCATTTTGAACAAATTGAATCGTCTTATAATTAGCAGATGTCAGTGGGGTACCTTTGCCTATAATCTGACCGGCTATTACAAGATTACTGTTTGCAGTGTTATAAATAACATCCTGATTGGGTACTTTAATCTCTGTAAATGTATTTGGCGTATTTATTCCACCTACTATCATAGGTAAATATTTTATATATTGGTAACGCTGGATAGGTGGTTTATGTACTTGCTCATTAATAGAATAATCAAATATTGCTGTATCCATTTATATAGAAAAAAATATTACGTTTTTCTTATATGTAAAGTTATTAACAAAGGTTCAGTTCTAAAGTCTATTAAATTATCATCTTGATCTATTAGTTTTAATTCCAATTTATCTATTTTATTTAATATTAGTGGATAATATGCCAAGTTAATAGGTTGCTCAATTATATCATAACCAGGTCTTACTTTTAGAAAAAATTCATATATTGTACTAGTTTCTGTCGAGCCGATATACCATCCTTTTGTAATATTTGAACATACTTTGATTGTCTTAACAGCAAATATATCCAAAGTTTTATCAGACATGTGCAGTATGTTTGGCTCTAGTACCCTTTTATTAAATCCCAGCAATGGTCCTATTGAGTTATATGTTGTAAAGTCGATGGTATAAATACTTTTAATCATGTTTTTCATAGTATTGTCATTTGGTTTTAATGTGAATCCTATACCGATAATTTCTTCTAGTATGTCTTTCAAGTCTTTATATCTATATGTACCATCATCAATTTTAATTGTTTTACTAACACCCTCTTTAATATAAGTAAAAGTATTATTTTTTAATTTTTCTGATACATTTGGAATAGTAAATGATGTTTTTAAACTTTTCAGACACAATTCACATCTACCATCTGATAAATCTAGTGGGGGGAAATAATTACTAATTAAAATAGATTGATTCAAATTTTTATAATTATCTTATGTGAGTGTACCCATTTATTATAAAAGAAATTATATATAAATTCTATACATAATTTTCCACAATTTGTTTCGCTATATGACTGTTGTCTGTCATAATTATAATATATTTCAGCCTTATTAAAATACTTTACTAATTTTATTTCAGGGTTTACGTTTCCATAACTATCAAAATAGTAAACTTTATTATCAATTTTTATATAAGCTACCCAGTGAGTACCTGGTCCCGAATTAGAATCTAAATTAACTATACCAGATTCATTCTTGTTTATTAGTTTAGGCAAAGTGTCATCCATAAATACACCTCTAAAATATGGAAGTCTTAACTCTTTAGCATATTTCAATATTTCTATATTTGACAATGGTCTCTCTGGTATCAATTTTTTTTTATTTTTCCTCCACGTTTCTGTTTATTATATGCAGGATCGCCTATATACATCTCATTACCAAAAACCTTCTCGCCTACCTTTTTACCTGCTTGCAACATTGCACCTGTTCCTAGAGCGGCTAATGCACCTTTAATTAATGTCATTACAGCTGGAATTGTGAATGGAAGAAAGCCGCCATTTTTTACAGCAATATCAGATAATGCACCCCCTAATTTTATACATGATCCTTTTATTATTGGTGCTGCTGGCAAAAGTATTACACCACCTTTCTTGTCTGTTAAACTATTTAATAATTGCGTTGTTGGTAAATCAATACTGCCTTTTACATTTGCTAATTGATTTACAATATCCTGTACATTGTTTGAATTAGAATTTTGTAATGTCATGTTCTCGGCAAGCTTCATCTAATCCGTTAACTCCTTTATCACCTCTTGCTAATCGCTTTTCTAACTTGGTACCTGGACCACAGTAATTATATGGTATATGTACTTCAAGCGGTAATTTATTTATTAAACTATTTACAAATCCAGATCCTTCTTTTTTCCTCATTTATAAAGAAACATTTTTTCGTTCTAAATGGAATATTATCTTGAAAAACGGAAATATGTTTACCGCAAATCTTATAAACATTATAGTAAAATTAATCTAGGTATGCATTTGGGCGAAGTTTTATTTACAGGCAGTATTTTATCAGCGATAGCAATGCCCTTATTATCAGTTATCGCTGTCGGGTCACCTTTACTTATGTGTGTCACTGAACTCTTAAATATAAAAGAAAAAATTATTGAATTCAAGAAATGCTATGATTTTTATAATAATTTACTATTAACATTTAAATCTGGTGAAATATTAGAGGCTCAAATATTTATTAAGGAACGCGAGTTTATTTAAAACATTAATTACTTTTGCGTTGAGAAATATTTAAAAGAAAAAAAGTTGAACGGTTATGATGCAATGTGAAGTGTTTTAGATTATTCTGTATTAGTAACAGTAAACAGTAAATTAAATTATTATCATCATTTGTTTGTTATATTTAATTATATTTACCTAATTTATATATTTATTTTGTTTAAACAAATTCAATATTTATTTATTTTATATTTTTAACTATTCGTTTAAACAAATTCTATGTCATGCATCTCTCTAGTACCTATTTTCTTCTTACCGTTATATTTTAAACTAGGAGGATTACGGTTCAACTCTTCAATAATTGGTATAAATCTATTATACCGTTCAGGTAATGATACTTTAAAATTCTCTATACCAACTATTATTTGCTCACCATACTTTCCTTCAATTACCTCAAAATATTCGATTTTATACGTTTTATTCTCCAACTCTGACAATTTTCTAAATTGTGAATTACTACTATTTAGCATACTCGCTAATTCGTTTTTATTCTCCATTTATTAGAAAAAAAATTTGTTAATACGTTCAGGTTTGTCAATTGACACTTTTGTACATTTTACTAAAAATAGGGCAAAAGTACTCTTTTATGGGCATTTTCATGGTTTTTCGCGGCAAAAGTACTCTTTTATAGGCATTTTCACGGGATTTCTAGCGAAAAACGGGATACGTTCAGGTTTTTTTGAGTAAGAACCCCCATTTCTACACTACTGCCATCACTTGAAGAAGCTAGACAGTGTACACAATGCTGGTTTTCGAACTGTCACCGCTGCGTTTAGGACTATGCCAATTCCAAGCCTTCACTGTGAAGCTGGTGTTCCGCCACTTCACATAAGGTACATGAAACTTGGTATGAGGTACTTGTGCAAAATTCAAACACTCACGCAGCACCTGAACTATACCATCTTTTTCAGTAATGCAGAGTTAGACCGTTTGCTTAGAAATAGTGCGACTTCCCTATACCCACTCGCATTAAAACTCCCAAGACTGTTGAATACCATCCTCAACAACCAAGGGCCTGTATTACCACGGATATATTCCGCAGTACCTCCATGGGCATCTGGAGGCTTATCAACAAATCTTGCGCTGACCAGTAAGCCAAAAGCTTCCACTCCTCATGCCATATACGTAGTCGAATTTTTTATTCAGCTGCAACAGTACACAGATTTTCAACACTCATATACCGATGGCTCCAAGACAGACTCTGGGACGGCTGTGCTTTCGTGACTGACGGCGTATCCCACTCGTTCACACTGTCACCCATATGCTCGGTGTATACCGCAGAGTTATATGGGATCCTCTACTCTCTTCGAAACTCCCGTCGATCTATCGATGAGCGACGTCATCTGCTCGTCTCTACTGATTCGCTGAGTGCCATCTTGGGTATCAGTAGCAGATTTTCATCTGATCCTACTGTAGTGGACATTCGTAGGGAAATCGATAGATTGCGGGAACTAGAGAGAGATGTCGTACTTATGTGGATACCCGCTCATGTCGGGATACCCGGCAATCACTGTGCCGACCAGGCTGCTATTGGGGCAGGCAACAGCGACTATCTAGTTCTTCAACCCTTGCGCGCCGATAATGTGTTGATATCTGTTGTTCATTTTCTTAAGACATGGCAAGAGGAGTGGAATAATTCCACTAGCAAATTGCGACGTGTAAAGGTGTCAGTGGAGCGGTGGTTACCACCGCTCCGCCTAACAAGGTGCGAGCAAGTAGCTGTCTCACGTCTGAGACTAGGGCACACTTGTCTCACACAATTGTTTCTGTTACTTGGAGAACCACCGCTCTGCTCCACTTGTAACACTAGGCTCACACTCGATCATATCTTCGAGCAGTGTCCTAGTTTCAGTCTGCACCGTCGCAATGCTGGTATTGAGGGTCCCTTGGCGAGCTATTTACGCAGTGGTGCGATGCACATAAGTAAACTACTAACGTTTCTACGTGCAATTGATATGTTGCATCAAATCTAAAACGTTTCTTTCTATTCGTTCTCGACAGTTAACATTTCATTATTATTGTTATTATATTTCTTCAGTTCTCGACTGGTTTCTGCACATATCAGGAGCGCAGAGTATGCTTATATATTTATATATATATATATATATATATATATATATATATATATATATATATATATATATATATATATATATATATATATCAATGATGAGATAGTCTTTTTAATGGAAATTGTACCAACGCAATGTATTAAATAGTTATTGGAAACGAATTTGAGAAAAATTCATCGGGCTTCGCCGGGGATCGAACCCAGAGCCTTTGGACTTACGCTCCATTCATTTATTTTTCATTTCATTTCAAAAGTTCTTTATTATTTTAATTTTTGTTACAGATTATTAATTAATCTATTTGGAACGCATGGCGGGTTTTGTCAGAGATCCTACTCACAAAGGAGTTTAACAATGAGATGTGTATGAAATAACAATAGTATGAAAAGTGTAAATTTATAATAATTCTGATTTTGTTTTGTGAATTTTGGATTACATATGGGAAAAGGAGGAAATAAAAACCCATTTATTTACAAATGAAAAAACATTTTTTGTTAAACTTAAATCTACTCTTAATTAATTAAAAACAATTAGGTTGCGGTGATGGATGGTATAATAATGTTAGTTGTGCATGAAATCTTTAGAGTTTTGTGTAGTTGTTTTTGTTTGTTGAGTGTAGTTTGGTTTGGTTGGCTGATGCTCTATGTGTGGTGGTGGTTGTATATGCATGAGGGGCTTGCATGTGGAATATGTATTTTTATTAGTTGGTTGAGTTTATGTAGGGTTTGTGTGTTTAGTGTGTGGGTATGTGATGAGGTGTGGTTGGTGAGCTATTGTTAGGTGATTTGCTCTGGGGGGCGCTCGTGGTATACTGGAAGTAATTCGTAGGGGAGCTTGTGCTTTGTCCTGAAGGGAACGTTGTGTGCTATCATGAGGGTGATGTTTTGTATGAGTGGGGTGGGGTTGGTAGTAGTTTGTGTGTAAAAATACGTTCAGGTTTTACTGGGTTAGAACCGCTAATTATACACTACTTTCATTGAATTCGCATCCACCATCGACTCATACGACATCATCAACAACTGAAAATGCAGACACCAGCCAGCTAACACACAATCCATCACCATCTGCTCATGGAACGCGAATGGTATATTGGGTAAGACGGGGGAGCTTGTGCTCTTCATTCACAATCATAACATCGACATCATGCTACTCAACGAAACACACCTATCACCTCACCACACCCTCAAACTACGACAATTCATAGTACATAGGCACGACCGACCGAGGCAAACGCGCAAACCATCTGGAGGAGTTGCAGTGCTAATAAAACACACAGTCAACCACACACTCATGCACACACCCCACACTTTCCTCGAAACCATACACATAAAGCTCGCCAACAACACTTCCATCATCGCAGCATACAACAGACCCACAAACCACTTACCGCCCAAGACATCTCCACACTCATGACACACAACAAAACCATACTAGTCGGCGACCTAAGCGCTAACCACAGCAACTGGGGCTGCCACCGAAACAACACCAACGGAAACACACTCTCCAGATACATCAACTCACACGTAGCCATCATTCATCACACTGACATCCCCACACACTACCCTGAAAACTCTACTACTCTCACATACATAGACATAATCATAAACTAAAACGTCTCTAACATCTCTCACCCAGAATTTCTCCCGGAACTAAGCTCAGACCACAATCCAATCATCTTTCAACTACATAACATACACACAAATAAATACACAAGAAAAATAACATCCTTCAAACACACTGACTGGACCTCCTTCAGAAAAACACTAGACTCCACAATCACAATTAACAACAACATAATCAACACTCAACAACTTGAACACGAAATACACTCATTTACACGTACTATACTGAAAACAAAACAGAAACACACACAATTAATCACTATCAAACCATACCTCGACCCCATTACTGATCACATAACCACCCTCATCACATACCGCAACCACGTCCGTAGACAATGGCAGAGAACCCAACTCACTACACACAGACTCGAACTAAAGACGTTAAACAACAAAATCAAAACAGAATTCAAAAGACATAGAAACGAAACCTGGACCACCAAGCTCGCATCAATCAACCCTTTCGACAACTCAGTATCGAAACTTACCCGAAACCTTAAGAAACCTTTTAAACCTATCCCCACCCTCATTATCAACAACATAGAATCAATTACTGACAGACAAAAAGCACAAACACTCGCATACACATTCGAACAAATACACATATCTAACACCCCCGACACACCAGACCAGACAGACATCATACAATCTACACAATCATATCTAAACACTTAACACCCCTATAATAAATATCAGATGCACAAATTCCTTACCACTCCTACCGAACTATTAAAAATAATCAGAACTCTTCCCAATTGCAAGTCACCCGGTCCTGACTCCATCGAAAACATCATCCTCAAGAACCTGTCCCGAAAAGCTATTGTCCAACTACAATACCTGGTTAACGCCATCCTTATCCTGCATCACTTCCCCTCCTCTTGGAAAACAGCCACGGTTCCTTAAATCCCTAAACCCAATAAAAATCACTCAATAGCCACCAGCTACCGCCCCATCAGCCTACTTAGTACCCTTTCCAAACTAGCTGAGAAAATCATCCTTTCCCGCCTCGAAGTCATAGACAAGAAGCAAAAAATCACACCTGACTTTCAGTTCGGCTTCAGAACCAAACACAATACTGTTCAGCAGGTGTGCAGAATTGCGACAGATATAGCCATTAATTTCAACAAAGATTATGTGACTGCTATGACCCTGTTAGACATAGAAAAAGCATTCGATAAAGTATGGATAACAGAGTTAATCCACAAATTAATCAAACATAACCTACCTCCATTCCTAATCAAACTCATACACTCCTACCATACTAACAGATCCTTTAGAGTCAAAATCAATGACACCCTCTCCGATCCCAGACCAATCGTGGCTGGAATACCGCAAGGGAGTGTACTTGGCCCAAACACTTCAACCTTTACCTTTGCGATTACCCAACTTTCCCTAAAACACGCACCGCATTATATGCTGACGATACCGGCATCTATGCGCACAGCCATAATGCACAGGTGGCTATCAAACAGCTACAGATCCACATCAATATCCGTTATCAATACTGGGACAAATGGAAAATAACTATAAGCGCCGATGGTGTGGCGCCCCATACACTACTACACTGCCACTCCAGAGGTTTCAAAATAAATAGTTACGCCTTGCTGCACAGACTTCAAGATACATTCGCATCACAGACCTTCACCTACTGACCAACATGCCTTACATCAATGACTACATCACTCAACAAGCACAAAAATTTTACACACAAACTACTACCAACCCCACCCCACTCATACAAAACATCACCCTCATGATAGCACACAACGTTCCCTTCAGGACAAAGCACAAGCTCCCCTACGAATTACTTCCAGTATACCACGAGCGCCCCCCAGAGCAAATCACCTAACAATAGCTCACCAACCACACCTCATCACATACCCACACACTAAACACACAAACCCTACATAAACTCAACCAACTAATAAAAATACATATTCCACATGCAAGCCCCTCATGCATATACAACCACCACCACACATAGAGCATCAGCCAACCAAACCAAACTACACTCAACAAACAAAAACAACTACACAAAACTCTAAACATTTCATGCACAACTAACATTATTATACCATCCATCACCGCAACCTAATTGTTTTTAATTAATTAAGAGTAGATTTAAGTTTAACAAAAAATGTTTTTTCATTTGTAAATAAATGGGTTTTTATTTCCTCCTTTTCCCATATGTAATCCAAAATTCACAAAACAAAATCAGAATTATTATAAATTTACACTTTTCATACTATTGTTATTTCATACACATCTCATTGTTAAACTCCTTTGTGAGTAGGATCTCTGACAAAACCCGCCATGCGTTCCAAATAGATTAATTAATAATCTGTAACAAAAATTAAAATAATAAAGAACTTTTGAAATGAAATGAAAAATAAATGAATGGAGCGTAAGTCCAAAGGCTCTGGGTTCGATCCCCGGCGAAGCCCGATGAATTTTTCTCAAATTCGTTTCCAATAACTATTTAATACATTGCGTTGGTACAATTTCCATTAAAAAGACTATCTCATCATTGATATATATATATATATATATATATATATATATATATATATATATATATATATATATATATATATATATATATATATATATATATATATATATATAAGCATACTCTGCGCTCCTGATATGTGCAGAAACCAGTCGAGAACTGAAGAAATATAATAACAATAATAATGAAATGTTAACTGTCGAGAACGAATAGAAAGAAACGTTTTAGATTTGATGCAACATATCAATTTCACGTAGAAACGTTAGTAGTTTACTTATGTGCATCGCACCACTGCGTAAATAGCTCGCCAAGGGACCCTCAATACCAGCATTGCGACGGTGCAGACTGAAACTAGGACACTGCTCGAAGATATGATCGAGTGTGAGCCTAGTGTTACAAGTGGAGCAGAGCGGTGGTTCTCCAGGTAACAGAAACAAGTGTGTGAGACAAGTGTGCCCTAGTCTCAGACGTGAGACAGCTACTTGCTCGCACCTTGTTAGGCGGAGCGGTGGTAACCACCGCTCCACTGACACCTTTACACGTCGCAATTTGCTAGTGGAATTATTCCACTCCTCTTGCCATGTCTTAAGACAATGAACAGACACAGATATCAACACATTATCGGCGCGCAAGGGTTGAAGAACTAGATAGTCGCTGTTGCCTGCCCCAATAGCAGCCTGGTCGGCACAGTGATTGCCGGGTATCCCGACATGAGCGGGTATCCACATAAGTACGACATCTCTCTCTAGTTCCCGCAATCTATCGATTTCCCTACGAATGTCCACTACAGTAGGATCAGATGAAAATCTGCTACTGATACCCAAGATGGCACTCAGCGAATCAGTGCAGACGAGCAGATGACGTCGCTCATCGATAGATCGACGGGAGTTTCGAAGAGAGTAGAGGATCCCATATAACTCTGCGGTATACACCGAGCATATGGGTGACAGTGTGAACGAGTGGGATAGATTTAAGTTTAACAAAAAATATTTTTTCATTTGTAAATAAATGGGTTTTTATTTCCTCCTTTTCTCATATGTAATCCAAAATTCACAAAACAAAATCAGAATTATTATAAATTTACACTTTTCATACTATTGTTATTTCATACACATCTCATTGTTACCCTCCTTTGTGAGTAGGATCTCTGACAAAACCCGCCATGCGTTCCAAATAGATTAATTAATAATCTGTAACAAAAATTAAAGTAATAAAGAACTTTTGAAATGAGATGAAAAATAAATGAATGGAGCGTAAGTCTAAAGGCTCTGGGTTCGATCCCCGGCGAAGCCCGATGAATTTTTCTCAAATTCGTTTCCATACTATTTAATATATATATATATATATATATATATATATATATATATATATATATATATATATTGTGACGAAATATATGTATATATATATATATATATATATATATATATATATATATATATATATATATATTTTCACGACCGTGCCACGCTAGGGCCACACCTAGACCATACACAGATACGATTCCCAAACTAGTTGAACCTCCGGTCTAGATACAGGATATATCAACAAATAACTATTATCCAAAAACTATCGAACGATAACGGGTCACCCTCCGAGACGAGCATCCGGTGGTCCTAATGAATAATAACAATTACCTAAAAACTATCTAACGACAGACCACCCTCTGAGACGAGTATCCGGTAGGCCTAACAAACAATAACGTTCACACCACAAAACCACACCCGGGATATCCAAATGATATATAAGAGACCGGGAGGAGACAAGCTGGACAGTCTTTCTCATAGTCTTCCCAGACTACGTTGTAAACTTATTTTAAACTCAAAACGATAGATTCAGTGTAAGTCATGTGCCCATTAAACGCAATGCTGTAAGTACCTTTGTTCAATAAAACACTAAACTAAAACGTATAAATGTATAACTGTGTTATGAATTGGTAAACACCTTTCACATCCTTTCGTGCTTGACTCCTGATATGATACAAACCCTGCAGGAGTTACAGTCTTGGCTGGTACCTCAAATCATTTAATAAAATAAAGTCACAGCCAACCCCCAGCCGTGACAATTGGTGGAGTGCCGGGTATTCTCAAAAAAACCGTAAAATTTTTTCTCTTAAAAATATAATAGCAATTAAAGTTAAACTCAATTTGAACGAGTAGGGAACTAGAAGTAGCGAGAATACCTTGTGGGAAAAAGAATAAAAGCAAGAACAATACGGACCACTGCTTGGTTCACAGGCCGGTGTAATCCTATTGGAACGCGAAGTAAAATCAGTAAATTTGATAAAACAAAATAATTGTTTTATAATTTAAATAAAAAAAAAAAAAAATTTGTTTTTTTAATTAATTTTGACCAAGACCAAGCACGAGAGAAAGAGGGTTTATGCATGTATGGTGAAGGACTGTCACTAAAATACACGGGCAACTAACGCATTTTTTAAACAATAATGAATCATACAAGTTATGAGCAAAAACGACTATAATCTACGACCACGAGAAAACAATTTAAACACAGCGCGATTAGTATTAACCGGAAAAACAAATAATATGTTGAGAACCCCTTCAGCGGGAACAAGTAGTAGAAACGTAACGTCAGCTAGCAACGAAACACAAATAATTAATCAATTCACACCCCCAGATACAAGCCCGTTAGGCGCGTTAGAATCGAGTAATTCAGAAGCTGAATTAAGTATAGAAAGCGCGAACACTAGAGACCCTACACTATTACATTCGGGATTTGAAAACTTAGACATATCAAACGTAGAAAACATAAATAACATTAACACAAATATGGCGCAAGAACATAACAATATGTTGATTGACGAAGCGGAAGATGTAAGTTCAAAACCAAAAGAACTGAGATGCATAATTCCGGATAGCTTTGACCCAAAAGCAAAGCAAGACGTAACAAGATTTATAAAACAATTTACCACAGCGGCAGAAACGAACCGTTGGAACGACGCGCTCAAGAAACAATATTTTAAATTATACCTGATCGGCGCGGCAGAAACATGGTATAACATTAACGTTAACGGACGCGATTACTCGTGGAGACAAATTCTAGACGAATTCAGAAACGCATTTCTACCGCGCGGACACATGGCAAATTTGCAAGAAAAATTTAGAAACTTGAAACAGGGCCAGGACGAGGAACCTCGCGATTATTATTTCACAATGATGGATATTTGTAATCAATTCGAAACCCCGCTTTCGGACGCGGAGATAACGAATCAAATAATAATAAATTTAGACCCAGATCTACAAACGCAATTAGCACCATTCGGAGTACAAAGCTTAAAAGAACTCAAAGAATGCATAGATAAACTATGCATAATACAAGAACGCAAACGGGCGTTAAGAGAAGCGAGAGAAACAGAACGTAGCGCAGTATCAATGCAAGAACAAGCATTACGGTTCGAAAAATTGGCTGATAGATTAGAAAATCAAGAACACGTTCGCGAAAATAGACAAAGACCAAATAATTCAAATTTGGTAAATAACGCGAGATTACCAATACACGCTACAATCAACCTTATGTTGGGCGCGGTTACGGAAATAACGGCTACGGAAATAATGGCTACGGCCAGAATAGATATCAGGCGGGCCAAAGTAATTATGCGAACCCAGGTAGTTATCAGACGCAAAGAAACTATCCAACATACCCATTAGGTAGAAATGAATCGGGACCGATGAGGGGTGGTTTTTCAAACCAACCACAGAGCAGGGCGCCCATTAGTAATTTTGCGGGGCGTGGAAGAGAGACGACAGGTAACAGACCGCCGCAAGATACGCGGGGCTTTCAACAACGTCTAACACGTACCCACGACGGAAGACCAATATGCTTTAAATGCAGCAAACCAGGTCACGTAGGGCGTATGTGCCTAGGGCCGCAGAGGCCACAACAGACCGATGTTCGTCAAAACATGGCGACAAACTCGGGGAACGCCAATGCACGACGCTAGTGGCCGATAGTGTTGTGTATAGCCAAAACCAGGGCCCAAAGACAACTTGCAAAATATTAACGGTACAAGGTCTTGTAAATTCAAAACCCATAGAGATAATAATTGACACAGGAGCTACGTGCAATATAGTCAAAGTCTGCCACACTGAAGACTACGAAGAAAATAGAATTCATGTTCTCAAATCCGCGGGAGGGCATGTAATCGAAGTTTTGGGTAGCACGGTAGTTAAAGTCATAATTGGGGGATGGACTATAAACCTAGCCTGTTTAGTAGTGAAAGACCTTCCCCGTGATATTTTAATAGGGACTCAATTCCTTTGGGAAAATAGAGCTTGTATAGATTTTGAAAACCAAAAGATAATTTTTAATGCAAAATTAGAAGATAAAGAATACGAAATAAATTTCGCGCGTGCCGTGGTAGAATTTAAAGATGAGGCAGAGGAAGTTGAGGTTTTAGAAAGATTAGACGACATGCCACAAAACGGATGCATGACAGAAGCGCGGTTTTATAATAAAATCATTGTCACCAAGTCAGAAATTTTATATTCTGGTGAGGAAACGGAAATCAAAGTCAAAGAAATCGGACGTTACGCGTTTAGTCATATGTTCATACCGCGAACGGAATTTTTGGTTAAAAATGGATTACAAATAAGGAATATAAGCTCTATAGAACCAAATATGGGTATATGGAACTTGGCTATACAAAACATTCGCCGAGTGCCGTTTAGATTATTCGCAAATACGGCATTAGGATACAACGAAGTAATAGAAGAACTTGAAACAAGCGAATATAAAAACAACGAAATATATGTAATAACTGACGAGTCACAAGAAGTACTACGCGAACATAATATAAATAAACAATTAAACGAAAACGAGAAAAATGAATTATTAGATTTGATAGACGAATACACGGATTTATATGCGTGGAATTCAAAACAGATCGGTTTAACAGACACAGCAGAACACGAAATAAATACAGGCGACGCACAGCCTATTCATCAACGACCGTATAGGGTATCTCACAAAGAAAGGGAAGTCATCCAAAATCAAGTCAAAGAAATGCTGGCAGATAATATAATTAGACCATCCTACGGTGCATGGTCATCGCCAGTGGTATTAGTTAAAAAGAAAGATGACACATGGAGATTTTGTGTCGACTATAGAAAACTAAATGCCGTCACAAAAAACGACGTCTACCCACTACCTGTTATTGAAGACATTTTGAGTTATATTGGAAACTCAAAATATTTTTCCAGTCTGGATTTGTTCAGTGGATACTGGCAAATACCGGTAAAAGAAGAGGATAAAACAAAAACGACATTTATAACGCCAGATGGACAGTACGAATTTAACGTACTTAGCTTTGGGCTGTGTTCAGCACCAGCCACGTTTCAAAGAATGGCAGATAGCGTATTTAAAGACATGAAATGGAAAGAAGTATTAATTTATTTAGACGACGTAATTATTTTTAGCGAAACATTCGCAGAGCACCTAATCAAGTTGAGGCACGTATTTGAACGCTTGCGGGAAGCAAAATTAACTTTAAAACCGTCAAAATGTACCTATATGCAAACAGAGATTGATCTGTTAGGATACCGAGTAACTAGCCAAGGACTTAGTCCAGATGCTAAGAAAATCGAAGCTGTAGTAAATTTCCCAATTCCACAGAAAGTTAAAAAACTACAAAGTTTTTTAGGACTCTGTAATTACTATAGAAAATTCATTGAAAATTTTGCAAAAATTGCTAGACCTTTATATTTAATGACTAAAAAAGATGTTAAATTTAAAATCGAAGGAAATGCACTTGAGGCATTTAATGAACTTAAACATAAATTAACTACAACCCCCGTATTAGCTCATTTTGACCCAGCTAAAGAAATAGAAATTAGAGTAGACGCATCTGGAGAAGGGCTTGGCGCAGTGTTATTGCAATTAGACAAGGATGAATGGCATCCTATTGCGTATGCTTCCCGAAGGTTGACAAAAGCCGAAGCAAACTATAGTACATCACAACAGGAATGTTTAGCATTAGTATATGCTTTAGGACAGTGGCGCCCATACGTGTGGGGAAAGCCATTTAGAGTCGCAACAGATCACCACGCATTGTGCTGGCTGAAGTCAATTAGAGATCCGGTGAATAGATTGGCCAGATGGAGCTTGAAGATACAAGACTATCAATATTCAATCTTTCACAAAAGCGGAAAAGCACATATTGATGCAGATTGCCTATCACGCAATCCACTACATATAGCGACGCTAGCAGACGAAGAAGCGACACTAGAAGTGGAGACATACATAGTTATCCCAACGGACATGAAAGAATTACAAGCTGAAGACGAAAATTTAAAAGAGCTGATTAAAGCAATAAAAGACGAGAATTACGGAAGTGCGTTATTGCAACGCAGAGCCAAAAATTACGAGATTAAAAATAATATTTTATTCAAACGCAACCCTAAATTAGACGGCGCGTCAGGATTATTAGTGATGCCTAAAGATTTAATCGGAGAAATCTTATACGCTAATCATAATGAACCATTAGCCGGACATTTAGGCTTTGCAAAAACGTACGACAGAATAAGAACACGATATTATTGGGATAATATGCTAAATGACGTCAGTAAATATGTAAAAGGATGCGCGGATTGTCAAGCAAGAAAAGGCGTAACAAACGTTAAGCCGGCGGGTATGCTACACCCGATACCGATCGGACAACCATTCGACAGAGTCGGAATTGACTTATTGGGGCCTTTTAGAAGAAGTAAGCGGGGAAAAACATTCGTAATAGTCGCAACAGAATACGCAACGCGCTGGGCAGAAACGCAAGCTTTACCCAGTGGCAAAGCCGAACCAGTGGCAAGATTCATCTTGGAAAGGATAATCTGTCGCCACGGTACGCCGCGTGTACTGTTAAGTGACAGAGGGAAAGTTTTTCAATCGCAGATGGTCACCGAACTATTGCGGTGCATGGGGTCTAATAGTCAATTCACGACAGCATACCATCCGCAAACCAACGGCTTAACCGAAAGGTTAAACAAAACCATCGCAAATATGTTATGCATGTATACAAACACAGCACAAAATGACTGGGACGAATATTTAGCCCACGTCACATTCGCTTATAATACGGCTAAACAAGACACGACTCAAATGTCACCGTTTAAATTAATTTACGGACGCGATCCGATATTACCTACGGAAGCTCAATTAAATGAGCCGATTGAGAATGAAGTAGTTATTAAAACTAGGGAACAATTAGTAGAGATTAGGGAACAGGCCAAAGAGCGTATACAAAATAAACAGTTAAAAGATAAAGGTCGTTATGACAAGAAACACAGGACGGTTGAGTATAAGATACGAGATAAGGTCGGAGTTCGAAATCCAGAGAGACATGTAGGCAAATGCGACAAATTATTGTGTAAATGGTTCGGACCGTACGAAGTCATAGAGAAAAAATCGGATGTAACATACATAGTTAAAAAAGGGAAAGGAAATAAAGTTAAATTCGAAGCAGTTCACGTCGAACGCATGAAACCATATTTCGCGCAGTGGGAACCACGCAACGGCAACGAACGATATCAGTTGCGGCCTAGAAAGGTCGTTGAACAAAACAAAGCGGCAGGACCGCATTTAGCCCAATAATAAAAAATAAAAAAAACACACACACACACACACACGTAAATTAAACAATTTTGAATTAAATAACATATATTTATAAATATAATAATACACACAGAAAATTACACATATATCTTAAATAAAACTGATACAAAAAAATAAATAGATAAATATATATATAGAGGCTAACCAAGAGAATTTGTGATGTAAACGAGTGATGTAAACGAGTGATGTTAAACGAGTGATGTTGAGCGTATGAACCAATACCAAATGACGATTATAAAAATCCATTAATAATTTTCTAGTGAGGAACAAGTGCAGAAGAGGTGGGAAGAGAAGGTGGTGACCACGCTGGGGCTCACCCAGTGGATAATGGTTCGGGGGACCAGGATCCTGGCGGCGGCGCAGAACGAGACGGTGTGGGACGAAGTCCGGGAGAACCTGGTGGAGCGGACCATTAGACCACTGGTGAGGAGAGCAGCGGACGACGTGCTGCTGATCACGGGTGACGAAGAGATATCGGCGAGAGGAAAGTTGGCCCGCTATCAGAAGATGGGCGTGGAGAGTAGGGTTGGCCTGGCGGATCTGCTGGTGTGTAACTTAGAGCTGCACACCACGGAGATCTTGATGGCCATGTCCCTAGCCACGTTGCAGATGAGAGCGTTAAAAGAGCTCTCCTCTCCCGGCAATGACGCGGGGAGAGAGCGAGTGTCAAGTATTCTAGAAGCTCTCAACCGGGTAGCGGACCTGGACAGCCTCGAGGTGGCCAACGAAGGGCCGGAGGAGCAGCACGCCGCCCATCAATTTGTGGTCACCATACCAAAGATAGAAACATTTAACGGGGTGGAGGACGATCCAAGCAGTGAGCTGGAGGACGGCGAATGGGAAGCGCTCGTTGCGGAGGACGTCTGGCCACAGAGGCCACCCACTCCCGTGAGCACAGGAATATCCTGGGCCGAGTCCATGGAGGACGAACAATGGATGGACGAGGTGGCCCAGGACATAGGGGCAATCACGGCATGCCAGGGGGCGAGAGTAGAAGAAGAACGCCTCCACTTGACGCAAGTGGAACAACCACAAAACCAGGCCCACCTACAACGAAGGAAGAAGACTGCGTACCTGAATATGCAGGGCTTCCTAATAAACGGGGAGTTCTCTCCAAAGGAAGTGGCGCTCCTGTTAGACGGAGGAGAGTCCATGCACCTCCTCCTACAAGAGCCCTTTCCGGAGAGAGTCGTCAATGGGAAGGGCCTGCAAAACATCAGGTACGCGAGGCAGAACATCCACGGGTTGGCCTGGGGGGATGGCATTGTTAACCACAGCCGGGGAATAGCGCGACTCCTCATGAAGATGGCGAGGGTGGACAGGGTGTTCTTAAAAGAGAACATCAACTCGCCCATCTATCGGTTCCTGAAGCATCGCTTCAGGGGCGAGATAGCCTTTCTGCCACAAGAACCGGCATTTAGAGAGTCGCCCTCGCAGAGACAATGCGGGGCCCATCAAGGAACGGGACTGGCATGCGCCAGGGAAAGGGTATATGCCATGAGGCGTATGAAGAGGAAATTATAAGCCAAGGAAAGGGGAAAACGAGTATCAAGGAGATGAGCCCACTTTTATCAGGGAAAATTGTTGACCGCGCAGGGAAGGGCGCACAATAAAACGGTAAAATGTGGACTAGATAATCAACGAATATAAAGAATAGAAGCAATATACAGCAAAAAAGCTCTCCTTGTCGTCCTCATAAGTAAAACAAAAAAAAAAGACGTGAGCAGAAAAAAGCATGAACAACCTTACCTCGGTGACCTCTGCTCATTATAATAGCATAAGGAAAGGCTACCGAAGTATGACAATTCAAGCAGACTCATTAAAAAAATTTTTTATTAAAATGGAAATCTTCGTCCCGGTAGGGAAATGTTGCAAATAAAATATCGGATTTAAGAACGTGGACCGTCCACTTCTTAAAAATAGAAAAGATGGGGACGGACTACGAACAGAAACCAAACAAATCAGCAGAATCAAAGTAGAATCCAAATTCTACCGACAGTAGAAAAGTGAGGCAACCACAGACAGAGAAAACTACAAAAAAAAAAAAACATCATAAAAATAATAATAATAAAAAATATATATACATATATATATACACGTACATACATACAGGATAATAATAAGAAGAGATGAAGCACTCAATACGTAAAATAAAGTTAAAATCCTCAAGATAAAGTTGAAAATATACTGTGCAGCGGCCTTGTCAGAGTAGTCATCGTTCTAGCTGTTATAAAATACAGACAGAACGACGGCTGCTACTGAAAAAACTACAACACATCCGAAAATATAAATAGATGTAAAATAGCGGAAGTCACCAGTGCGAAAGATATTCAAAGAACAACTAAATTTGAATATCGGCCGCACTGAGGATATCCGACTAATAATCATACAGCTAAAACCTGTAAGTAGAAAAAGGTAATAAAATATAAAATAGCCAAAAAAGCAAAGTAGAAATATTAATCACGAACATTCTTACAATCGAGTAAAAAACATTGTGAGACGAAAAGAGATTGTTAAAAGGCAAGCATAAAAATTATTGGAAAAGCTATAATTTGTGCAAGACACAACGCGTTATAAACAATTACAAAGTAAAATAAAAGTACACGACTCCGTCGGTTGTTAAAACATTGAAAATTAACAAACACGAAATTAAATCTTAAAAAATAAATACGCGAAAAAAAAAAAAAATTTTAACACGTTAAAATATTTTAATTCTTTGTAGAGAAATAATGGTCATATCACCCCAAGCGACGAATAAATTATTAACGCTCATGAGAGCAACAATAAATTATAATTACAGATTTCTAATGATGGTGAGCTACGAAGTATCCACGCAGGAGATACCAGTTCAAGTGGTAGCAGGGGCATACTGGAAGGATTTGCCGGAGGCAATCACCTACGAAGCAACGATTCCACTCACCTACGAAGCCGACTGGGTATCTAGAGAAGGTGGAGATAAAATAACAAGACCAGCAAGCAGTTGCAAGAACGATCAAATGAGGTGCAACATCAGTGCAAAACTAAATGACATGGGAAACCTATACGACAAAACCTACAACCAAATAGACGAATCCTTGGATCCAAACTATTTCCTAGAAATCGAAGTTGAAAGCGCAATAAGACGAGACAAACGTTCTGCATCCAATCCCCAAGAATTATCCTTTGAATCCCTCATGGAAATCTACGGACATGAACCAACCAGAGAAGAAAAGAAGAATCAACGCAACAAGAGAGCGCTAGATTTTATTGGCGACGCCTTCAACTGGTGTTGTGGCGTCATGACAGAGACGAAAGTAAAACCGCTAGTAATGAACGAGAGATCACTCGAAAATACAGTGAGAATACTGAAAGCAGGAATGCACGCACAATACAAACACTTATCAGATATAAGTAATAAATTCATAAAGTATGACAAAGAAGTGCAAGGAGCATTCACGGAACTAAATGATCACGTCAGAGAAATACGACAGTTAGCAGTAGAAATTAGAGGCGAAGTCACCGAGTTACAAAAATCAAAAGAAGAAACAATTGAATTATTATTAAACGACTTCGACAATTTAAAGAGAATTTTATATCTAACAAGATTAATGAGACAAAATGAAATATTACACGCCTGCAAACAAAGAAATATTCCAACAATATTATTGACACCAGCAATCTTAGCAGAAGATTTGGAGAGGTTGTCAACAAAATTAAATCAATATGGCCTGCAGTTAGCCATACCAGCAGAGGAATTGTCGCAATATTACAAACTACCAATTGTAGATTGCGGAATAAGCAAAGACAAAGTAGTAGTCCACGTAAAAATACCAGTAATTCAAGTACACAAAGAATGGAGGCTTGTGGAACTACTAACCACACCCTTCGCTTGGAAGAATGACACGTGCATTTTTATGCATAATGTAATGTATCTAGCAGTGAGCGATAAGGAAATGCGACCAATATCAGGAGCGGGCTTACATCAATGTAGACCATACCACGATAGACTATGTTATCTACCAAGGTTTTCATCGGACGCAGTGTACGGACCACAATGTGCCTTTAAAATGTATTCAGGCGCAACAGTCGAGGAAATTTCAAAAGAATGCGCATTTCGATGTTATAGAGCAACCTCAACGATAATATCGGAAGTGAGTTCTGACACATATGTGATTACACATCCGCAAAAGAATACCAAGATACGCTGTCCGAAGCAGATAAGAGAAATCGATGATATATATATAGGACAACCAGGAGCATTGCAAATTCAGTTACCTTGCAACTGCTCGTTGTACGTGAACGACGTTCAAACAATTCCAAGACGAATCCCATGTGGAGAAGATAGTGTTACACTTGGGATAATACACGTATTACCAGCAACCTGGTCGAATTTAAAATCATTCCGAATAAATCCGTTATTATCTGCAAATAAGCCTACATACAATAACTTATCAGAATGTTTAAACCATAACTGGACAAATCAAATACCACATTTAAACCTTTCATCGATAAGTGGAACGTCAGACATCGATTGGTCCAGCATACAGAATACACCACTTGAGTGGCCATTACTAACATACCATAGAGATATATTACTTTATGTATGGAACGTAATAACAACAATCGCAGTACTATTGATACTGAAAAACAATGGACTGAGACAACTTGGGTTTATCCATGTAGCGAGAGCACAAACGATAAACGACGTGGATCTGCTAATATTAATCGAACTAAGCACACTTTTGGTCATTACGGCCGTAACATTAGCCTACCTCGCATGGAAACTGCAGCAAAAAATAAAGAAAGACGGAATACAGTGCGAAAAACTTGTACATTGCTTTAAGAAGAAAGAAAAAGGTTACGCAGTAACAGACATCGAACAAGGAGTCAGCTTTGGGTTGCTGACATTAGCCAGTGGAGAAAAAGTCCAGGTGAAGATAGAAAACTGCGGCGGTGTAGGACGGTCAAACCTAGGCACGGACACGTCAGAGACTCGGTTGTAAGCGGCAGCCGACCCCTCAGTCAATGGGATCTCGCTGGAAGGTGATCGAATTCCTCCAAACACCCCAGCGTAGGAATCCGTCGGCCCATTGATTGCTACAGAAGAAACAAAGGTTAGTAAACTCAGTTATGGAGAAAAAATAAAATCAATACTCGAATTAACGAAAAGTATAATAAATTCTTGTAATAAGTAAATAGTTCTTTGCAATTAGCCAAGCAAAATAATTATTCTTTAGGCAATATGACCAGTAATATCTGATCAATATGAAAAGTCACATAAAGTCAACAAGTAAAATTTAGAAAAGCGTATCGACAAGCTGATTAAATTTTTTTCAAAATAAATGAGATAGAACCACGATTAAATGACAAAGTTAAAAATATTAAACTGAATAAAAATAAATAATAAATGAATTTATATACGAATATAAAAAGTTAAATTGAATAGAATCAAGACATTGATAACGAAATAATTATTACAAAGATATGCATAACGAAATATTGAATGAATAACATAGGTTAAAAAACTCGAGGTTAGGGTCAGATTAGAATCACAACAACGGAAATATGATTAGCCATCCGGCCGGTATTAAAGGACAATCATAATAACGTTGAATAGGTCGAAGTTAAATAAAATAAATTTTATTATAAAAATAAATCCACGAGTTAGAGAATAAAATAGGGAAATAATAAAGAATAATTAAATGTAAATTATAGGATATTGCGAAATCCTGAGAGTTAATATTGAAATAAAAGTAATTGAATAGTAACGAAATAAATAAATAAAAATTGGTATTAATACCATTGTAGGGACTTTAGAGATAAATTTACATGGAGGTGTAGATTAAATTATTAAGCAGATGTTAAAACAAAGAAACAAGATTAAAAGCAGGAAACAATTAAATAAATAAAAATTAAAAACAAACTAATTAAAAGAAAAAATTATTACGAATCATTAAAATCTAAAAACTAAATTGCTATGACAAAGGACCATTCTATGGATAAAAATTAACAAAAAAGAATAATAATATTATAAAAAAAAAAAATATATATATATATATATATAAATAAATAATAAATAATAAATATAAATAAACAAATATTCACATATTGATAAACAATATTTTAAAATTAGAGTAATAAAATATTAAAGGAAATATATTAATCAATAGAATTAATTAAATATTATATATCTGGAATAGTAGTCAATAAGAATTAATTATAAGTTGTAGGAACAACACTCGTAGCATTAATTAAATGCATAAATAAAATAAAGTACAATAATTTTATCAATCAAGTATAATAATCTTATCAATAATTTTAAACACGCAACAAGTAATTAAATTACAATTATAATTAGAGACAAACATTTATTAATGTTAGCATAATATAGGGGAACAACTAGAATAGGAAACAATAATGTTAATTAATCAAGCAATGTATTGCATAAAGTAATAATAAATAAGACAGGAGCCAAATACTATAGGGAAACATAGAAATAAGAAATTACAAAAGAAAATACAATAAACACTAGAATTGTAAGCAGTGGTAAATACATTTACTCAAGGCAAGAGCCATCATATCATATTATCTTTATATTATATTATTTTATATTATATTTGTTTTCGCAAGTTCTAAAATGCTTTATATTATATAATCATAAACTATATTAATTTTTATAATAATTTTCTTATTTTTGAAACATATTTGAAATATTGTAACCATATTTGTAGACCGCTTGTTTTAATATACAAGTACGGGATTAACCAGTGAAAAATAAATTTTCACGTAGAGACATTAAAAGTAATTAATCAAAATAATAATAAGTTATACAAAAAAAAAAAAAAAAAAAAAACAAACTTGAATTATAAAACGAAATTAGTATAAGGGCATAAAAATAAATACACCAAATAAATTGTTAACAAAACAAAAAGATAACAGAAATTAAATAAGCGAGAAAAATTTGTTTCTCTTTCAATTCATGCATTCTTGGTAGAAAAAGTTTTTTTAAATGAATGAAAGAAAAAACATTAGAAAACGATAACGTAAATAGTTAAATAAGGTCAGGGAGAACCCAAATAATAACAAATAACCTTTTTTAATTTCTGTAGTCCTAATACGAAGTGGTTAAAATGGACCACAAAATAAATAATGTAAACCGCAATGTAAACCACAAAGCGAGCCACAAAAATCACAGATTGTGGTCGGCGCTGATTATAATAATGATGTGGTTAAACCATGAGAGTTTAGGAGAAATTGAGGTCAATACGGGGGCATATTTTCAAAATCTGCCCTATGCAGTATCATACGAAGCGGCTTTACCACTTTTGTTCGATATACCCTTGATTAATGAGGAAACAAAGCTAGCAATCACAAGTTGCTTTAATAAAGCATGTCAGGGAAATAATGATTGTATAGCCATCGGTAATAGAATGACCGCGATAATTAAAGGAATAGGTGAATATAGTCCAACTAAGACAAATATCTTAGCTAATGATGGAGATAGCATAGGTTGGGATTTTCACATAGCATCAAGAAATCATGTTAAAAGACTTTTTACAACAAATAGGGAAGTCGAAATATTTAAAGACAAAATTAAAAATTTTCCTTATAAAATTGAAATAAATAATCTAGGAATAGTAAGAGATAACTCGTACACACAATGCATACCGTCATATATTTACATTTTAAGTCAAATTGTGACTGAAATGAGTATATTAGCAGCAAGTTTAATAAGTGCGTGTCATGCAAGACACCTATCACCGGAAATTTTAAATATTAATACATTAGACGAAACATTAAAATCATTTGAAGTAAAAATAAATAAAAAAGGATATAAGCTAGCTATTACAAACGCAGCTGAATACTATGGATTACCATTATCAGACTGTATGTTTACTAAAGATAGAGCACTTGTGGGAATTCATATCCCAATAATACGAAGCAATATTGAAAAAATTGAACTTAAAAGACTAATACCAACACCTCTCGCGTGGGAAGGGAAGACATGCTATCTGGGCACAGAAAGCATCGACATTGCTATAGTTTCATTTAAAAATGAACAAAATATAGAAATATTCTCACCTAGATGTGACCCACATCGCGATCGGCTATGTGCGTTGTCAAAGACGTACGATAATAAGGCCATTACATCAGCATGCGCAAAATTCCTTCTCATGGGCGGAACGGTGAATGAATTAGCTCAATTTTGTCCAATCTCGTGCCAATCAAAAGTTCAGCGAGCTACGCTTATAACTCCACTCAGTCAAAATACATTCCTATTAACACATGTTAAAAATGAATTGATTTTAAATTTTGGTGATAGTCAAAAATATTTAGATTATGAAAAAGGATTCGGGGCGTTGTGGGTACAGTTACCTTGCGACTATTCAATAGAATTCAAAGATAAAACAATATTAAAACCATCATTTCCGTGTTTAAACAAAACAATTACGTTCATAATGAAACAAATAATTCCAGCCGCATGGGCTAACTTAAAAACACAAATATTGCCACCGTACGACGAAAATCGTTATCCAACGTTTAACAGTTTAAAAGAATGCTTAAACAAAGCAGCAGTTGCTTCACAAAATAACTGGGTTGACAGATTACTCCTAATATCGCCATGGTTACCAATTTTAATAATCATAATATTTTTGATATATATGCATGTAAATTGTAATTATACTAGAGGTACTTACATTGAGGCAGTAGCGCAGCGAATGTTCAGACATCCTGAACCAGCACCCAGGATCGTTGAATACAATTTGCCACAAACCCCGCAAATTGAGCAAACTGAGTTAGCATCAAGATCCATACCCCTAAACACTTCAAGGGCAAGATTGGCGTCAACATCAAGGAGTCCCGAACTCAATTACATGACCCCAATCAACGTTAGCCCAGAACCCCAAAACACAAGAACCCTACGAAGACCCCTACCCCAACCATACTCAAACGTTAACCAATTCGGGAGACCAGAGGACGAGTACAATGAAGTGATGGATCACAGCCAATATATAGCCATGGAGCGCGTGAACCGACCATAGCTGATAGCATAATCACGAACAAACTATACAACCTACTTCCGTATCTTGGCAACTAAACAAGAAGCTGCAAAAAGAAATTTTTTTTTTCTTTTCACCCGCACCCAACATTTTGTCAGGGTCGACAAAATTTTTCATGGAGGGGGGTAGTGTCACGACCGTGCCACGCTAGGGCCACACCTAGACCATACACAGATACGATTCCCAAACTAGTTGAACCTCCGGTCTAGATACAGGATATATCAACAAATAACTATTATCCAAAAACTATCGAACGATAACGGGTCACCCTCCGAGACGAGCATCCGGTGGTCCTAATGAATAATAACAATTACCTAAAAACTATCTAACGACAGACCACCCTCTGAGACGAGTATCCGGTAGGCCTAACAAACAATAACGTTCACACCACAAAACCACACCCGGGATATCCAAATGATATATAAGAGACCGGGAGGAGACAAGCTGGACAGTCTTTCTCATAGTCTTCCCAGACTACGTTGTAAACTTATTTTAAACTCAAAACGATAGATTCAGTGTAAGTCATGTGCCCATTAAACGCAATGCTGTAAGTACCTTTGTTCAATAAAACACTAAACTAAAACGTATAAATGTATAACTGTGTTATGAATTGGTAAACACCTTTCACATCCTTTCGTGCTTGACTCCTGATATGATACAAACCCTGCAGGAGTTACAGTCTTGGCTGGTACCTCAAATCATTTAATAAAATAAAGTCACAGCCAACCCCCAGCCGTGACAATATATATATATATATATATATATATATATATATATATATATATATATATATATTTATATATATATTGTGACGAAATCGCCGTTTATCGGACGTGTTCGTCGCGGTTTGCAATTGTTACCTGCGGCAAAAACGTACATGAATAGCTCTCTGTCGTCTTCGAGCCGTTGTGGATAACACACGTTATCTTTAAATTCATATTTGGTGCACGTGTAGCGAAATTCTTGCTTAATGTGGAGACACAAATTAGTCCATCTTACTGCATTCGTTCAGTTAAGTATTTACTCTACTTAATTAATGAGTGATCTGGTTATTTAATTCCTGTACCCCTTTGAAATGTAACATTTATAGTAATTTCTGTTTAACATTATTATTAACCACGTTAACCGTGTAGTTAAGGTTTATTTCGTTTATCTACCCAATTTTGGCAATTTAGCACTTTAAGTAATTCTGCTTACATTTATGTGTATTTATATATCCGCGTAATTATTATTGATTTAGCGGCGATTTTGTATTTCATGCTGTACTTATGTCCACTCTCAAATCCGTCCGTTAATGTTGCGACCCAGTGGTACCCATAACTTTCTTGTTGATATCACTTACGTTATATACGGGAATATTGTAAGTAGACTTCATTTAGATAGTAGAACCGATCAGTTGGTCGATGTTAAGTTAGGGTATGGTTTGAGCGTAACATGAATGGATGTAAATCACTAGTTAGTGATCGAATTCACGTTACGTTTCATTAATTTTGGGTAAACTATTATTACTGATTCCCTTCATTTGTGTTATCATTTTGGTCGCATCATATACTTTCATCTGCTTCGATGTTTAACCTGTAATACGTTCAAGGGATATTCACCACCAACTATCTTTGGTATTATATTAAATTGTGGCCTATTTCTAATCGTCCTGTAATTCAACGCAGGATTATTACTATCGTTGGGTAAATCGACTACCAAGCGAGTCACCTGGGGCGAGGGAAAGCGGACGGAACAACTTCTCTACCGGATCCAAAGCGTCCTGCCGTTGGTAGGGCTGGCGCCCAAAACATATCAACCTTGGACTACCGCTAGCCGCCACACCAACTTATCCGCCGGCCCGTTGGAACATTGCTCCCACGTACTCACTTGAGTATCACCATTCTTTCTTTTCTTTTTATTGTATTTAACTTCACCATAACGTCCACGTAACTTTAAAATGTATTAGGCATTAGAGTGTATGGCCACGCGCCCAGTTAAGGCATTTTTATTTCTCTTTATGTAAAAACATTGTCGAGTTGAACTGAACCGTGTTTCATTTAAGTACCACACCTCTGCTAGTAGCTCGCAACCCCACCCTTCTCCATTGAGTAAGCCTGGCTCACATCCCTTTATGCCGCGGTATCGTCAAAAATACCGTGACAATATATATATATATATATATATATATATATATATATATATATATATATATATATTTATACCGAAGTTTTAGGTTGTTTGAATCACGTTTTTGATTCAGTCAATAAGGAAAATAACCTAAACCCGCGGTGATTAGTAATATAAAATAGAAAGGAAGTTAATTAGAAAATAAGCAAACTAGAAATTAGTATGTATAGGAAAAAGCGAGACCTGTGTAAAAGCAAAAACAAAAATGTTCAAATTTTATCTTTGTGGAGTTCCTTCAGAGCAGTTAACTGTGTTAAGACGTCGATATTGCCAAGTCCAATTGTTGTTTTAGCTTCGACTGCAGAAGATCCCATGGAACACTCGAGTCAGGAATACATCTTTCAAAGGCACTTCAACCACCTTGGATTTAAAGCTTCAGCGTAAGCAAGCAGAGGAGAAACGGACCTTTCCTAATGTACGAATCGATCAAGGATCTCGATTCGTGTGACCGTGTTGTCACAGTTTTGTGCAGGCTGCATAAATGCACGGCAGAGGCGAGCCAGATCGTCGGGATTTTTGCGTGTATCGCAAGGCAGAGGCGAGCCAGATCGTCGGATTTTTGCGTGTATCGCAAGGCAGAGGCGAGCCAGATCGTCGGATTTTTACGTGTATCGCAGGGCAGAGGCGAGCCAGATCGTCGGATTCAACGGCAACTGAGTGGTGGATCGTTTAGCAGATGGAAGTGGGTTACACTACCTGATAGGTGACAATACGTTCATCAGCACCTTAACGTGGAAAACGGAAGTACCAACAACATGCAAAGGAAGAAAGTTAGTGTAGAAACGTCACAATCCACATTGGGATTGTGAGTTATATCGAAGGTGGGAGGGGTTGTAGCAGTCGGGCTGACCAGCAATTGTTCTTACACGATATCACGTTTTAATTTTAGATTTATATAATGTTTTAAGCCGGGTAGTAGTTCTGAGTTTTCAGAATTACTATCCGACCGAATGTTTTTCAAACGGACGTTGCATTGGTCATTGTTGCGACAACGTACAAAGAGTCCCTTACCTGATAAGAGAAAGTTAGTTGTTTAACGATGTTTTTTAGAATTTCTTGAGTTTTTGGGTGGGTTTAGGGACTCGGCGTAATGTCTAGCAACTGACCAATGCAACAAAATTGCAATTTGTATTTAGATGTTTTAAAGAGGGGGAACCTCCCTTATTTGTTATAAATACAAGCGTAACACCAAAAAGCTCTCGATTCGGCGTTGACTTTTTGGTTGGTACACACTAGTTACTATATGTTGTATAGCTGTACTAAAGTTAATTTAATAGAGACAGTGTTTAAAACCATGTAAGTAGAAGCCTAAAGTATACATGTGAACAGAACGGCCATTTATAATATATTTCATTCATTGTACGTTATTCGTTTCATTTTTCAATATATATATATTTCATATCTCGCAAGAACTGATTCTGTATTTACAGATCCACCACGTGTCAATCCTAGACTTGTGCCTCAAATACACGCTACCTAAATTAAATGTTACGCTACTGGCCACGCTGCTATATAACTGTTGGCAAGCGGGTGGGATCGTTCGTATAAACCAACTAGAAACACGTGTTACAGTTTTAGTATTGGTATTCAATTCTGGTCTTACAAATTGAGTTACCACGTTTTTGCGTTTTAGTGCAAGCAAATAGATTTTGAATACGCGTACTGAAATATATTTTAAAACAAAATGAATCTGGAACAAATAAGCGCAACTGCTGAAGCTATTCAAACCATGAACGCCGCAACCTCCGTCATGGGTTTAGTTAGTAGAATCCCCGTGTTTTCTGGAAGCTCGACTGATGTTTCAGTAAAACAATTTATTGAGCAAATCGAACTCATTAGCGGTATCGGTAACTGGACTCCAGCCACAACAATTGCAATGACGAAAATTTGCATTGTCCGAACATTAGTACAGCAACCACGTGGTCCGAATTTAAAGTAGCTTTATTAAATCGTTTCGCGCCAAAAGAGTCACCGGGTGTAATATCGCGAAATTTTCAAAGATGCGTGCAAAGAATGGACGAAACTATCGAATCATATGTTAATAGATTGAGAATAATAGGGAATAAATTATTCAGTCCTGCTGCAGATGCGGTAGCACAGGCCGTAACTGTTAATATTCTAGATCAACGGTTATTAGATCAGTTTGTAGAAGGATTATTACCTGTTTTGCGTCGACCAGTATTACTCAGTGACCCCAAAACTTTTAACGAAGCTGTAGAAATGGCAAAGAAAACAGAGCGAGTAGAACGACAATTAGGGAGTTTTGACCACGTACGTGATAAGCAGGATATTATATATCAAGTAGTAGAGCACCTAACTAAAGGTCAAAATAGTCAGAACAGTCATTTTGAGAGAAGTGACATTAATAAAGAACGAGACAATTATACGCGCAGTAACAATAATAATATTAACGGTAATGATAATCGCCCTAATAGTCATAGTGCTCCATCGCAACATTGGAATAGACCTCAAAATAGATACAATAAACCCACAGATAAACGAATGTGTTTTAAATGCGAAACTATTGGTCATATCGCGAGAAATTGTAAAATGCAAATACCGCCACTTGTTTCGGAAACCGGACAGGTTGTAAATAAAACAATACCGACTTGTACGCGTTGCAACAAAAAGGGCCACAGTATTTCTGCGTGTTACGTTAAATTAGGAAATCATAATTTAAACTACAATCAGCCGCCGGTGAGCACCCCGACCGAAACGGCTTAAGCGAACCTTATTTTATGACTGACGTAGTGCCAGCGATCCCTATTAAGGAACACGGTAATGTTGTAAATATTTTAATCGGAAATAAATATCGTTCCTTTTTATTAGACACTGGTGCTAGCGTTAGCTTGATTAAGAGTAGCAGAATTAGGGGAGAAACAATTGATCCATTACCAACAAATAGATTAATAGTAGGAATATCAGGTCAGCGATTACCCGTGGTTGGATTGAGTAAACTCGATATTGGTATTGAAAGAGAAGTAAAAACTCATGAGTTCATTGTTTGCGATGATAGTCTCGGTTTGCATACCGATGGACTAATAGGTATAGATTTTTTAAAGAAATTCAAAGCCAATATTGACTATGAATTAAATAAACTAACGATTGGCGAGACGGAAGTAGATATTTCAGCGGTTCAGGCAGTGGTCGAGAAACAGGTTGAATCAACAGGAACAGCGCAAGTATTAATGGCAAGAAACAATAACGTCGTGGGGACAACTTCGGAGCCTACATCTGCGAATGTAGTGCGTCTTAGTGAAAAGTTGGAGATACCGCCGCGGAGTGAAGTTATTTGTTTAGGTATGCGGAAGGCCTCGCAGATACATAATGGTGCTGTGCTGATTGAACCTGTGGAAATCAATATCCATGGAGTAGTTGCTGCCCGAGTTGTGTCACCCGCTGATGGACCTACTGTAACAATCAAACTGATGAACGTGAGCCAGTCCGCACTGACGGTACCGCGCAAAACGATTATCGGGGTTGAAGAACCGATTGTTACAGGTGAGTATAATTTTAATAGCTCGTCTCAAGAAATCATAGCTAGCATAAATTAATGCGAACTAGATAGTTTATTCGATTTAAATCACTTAACCACTGTTGAAATTAGCCACGTGACGGCCCTGGTTCATGAATATAAGATATATTCATGACAAGTGGAACCCCGTTAGGATGCACATCGCGAGAGCACCGTATCGTGTACCTCATGCTCAGAAGGACGTACTGAACCAACAAATAGCGGAATTGTTGAAAGAGGGGATGATTTCCGAATCCGAATCACCATGGTCAGCACCTGTGGTGTTGGTAAACAGAACACTTTCCGATGGAAGCACGAAAGTTAGGCTGTGTATAGACTTCCGAGAGCTCAACAAGGTAACGAAGAAGGATTTCTTCCCGCTGCCGAACCTAACGGAGACTCTGGAGCAGCTAGCACAAGCCACTCTGTTTACGACGTTGGATCTTGCTAGCGGTTACCACCAGGTAGCTGTAGCCGAGGAAGATCGCGAAAAGACTGGATTCAGTACGCCATGGGGACACTACGAGTGGAACAGGATGCCTTTTGGCCTGGCTAATGCACCGAGTACATGGCAGAGACTCATGTATGCGGCATTGAATGGACTCACAGGTGAGAGATGTTTTGTTTATCTAGATGACATAATAGTTTTTAGTCGGAATAATATGTCTGAACATTTACACCGAGTGAGAGATGTTTTCAATCGCATGCGAAAGTACAACTTAAAGCTCAAACCCAGCAAATGTCATTTCGCCCTACGAAAAACATCTTATCTGGGTCATGTAATTTCGGGAGAAGGCGTGAAGCCAGATCCAGCCAAAATAAGTGCAATACAGCAGTATCCTGTTCCAATCGACTTAAAAAGCGTGCGCGCGTTTCTGGGGCTTATCGGATTTTACAGGCGTTTTATTCCAAAATTTTCGGATATAGCCAAGCCACTTACACTGCTGACGAAAAAGGACAAACCATTTAAATGGCGCGGAGAACAGGAAGAAGCATTTCGGAAACTGCAAGAAGCACTGCAACAGAGTCCGGTGCTGCGTTATCCTGATTTCTCTTTACCATTTATCGTGGCCACAGATGCGTCGCAAATAGCGTTAGGTGCGGTTTTGAGCCAGAAAGTGGGTGAGTTCGAACATCCAATCGCGTACGCTAGCCGGACCTTGAATAGCGCAGAACGAAATTATAGCCCGACGGAGCGTGAATGCCTCGGAATTGTGTGGGCTGTGAAATTCTTCCGTTGTTACGTTTACGGAAGAAAGTTCACTGTGATTACGGACCATCGTCCATTAAAATGGCTGATGAATATCAAGGATCCTAGTTCTCGTTTATCCCGCTGGGCGCTCACATTAGCGGAGTACGATTTCGTCGTCATTCATCGTCCAGGTCACGTGCACACCAACGCGGACGCTCTGTCACGAATCATGATTGGGCTAGTTTCGGACGGAATGGAGCCAATTTGGGACCGTCACCACATTCTTAGCGAATAACTAAAGGACCAGGACATCATCAAATTCGTTGCGAAATTGGAGTCGAGACAAACAGACGAATTCTTTTTTGATGACGATGGTATCCTTTATAAGCTCCGGGTACCTGGTGAGCGAATCGATAAGATAGTGGCACCAAAATCAATGTGGCGTAAAATCATCCAGCTATGCCACAATTTGCCACAAGCAGGGCACCAGGGATACGGCAAAACCTCAGCAAGAGTGAAACGTGCTTTTTACTGGAATGGAATGTCAGTGCATATCCGAAACTACGTGAAGGAGTGTGTGTCATGTAACCAACGGAAAACATCACCGCACCTCCGGCCCGCACCATTGCAACGATTCCAGGAAGTACTGGGTCCATTCGAACGCACTTCTATGGATATCGTTGGACCGTTGGTAACTTCGAATCGAGGTAACAAGTACATACTAACGTTTCAAGATGAATTCACTCGCTACCCAGAAGCCATCGCATTGCCGGACCAAAAAGCGGATACTGTGGCGAAAGCGTTCGTTACAGAGATCATCTCACGACACGGAGTGCCAAAACAACTGCTGACGGACAAAGGGAGCAACTTTGTGTCCGCGATGTTTAGCGAGGTATGTAAACTGTTGCAGATTCGAAAGTTACAAACGTCAGCGTATCACCCAATGTGCAATGGTCGGCTCGATAGGTTCCACCGGACATTAAAGGATTGCCTTTAACAGATGAAAACCCAGACGAACCAGCGATCATACTGAGTGATACGGAATCCCAGTGTGATATTGATTCAGACGAAGAACCGGATTCAGAGGAAGAAAGTGGTTCGGATGATGAGCCGAACGTGCACGAAGAAGAACAATATACAGACATTGGAAGTGAAATAGACACAAGTGAAACAAACAACCTCGGTGAATCAGAAGATAGTGGTAATGACAGAAACGAACAAAATATGGCCGATACGAGTGCGCCGGATCCGAACAATGAAATAAGTGAAACGGCGACAGTCAGGTATCACACCCGTAGTTCTGGACCACCGCCTGAATCACCGTGGACATCTGACAGTAGAATTTAAGATATTAATCGTATAGAAATTAATTATTTAGGATTTATTGTAGGCAATTTAATAAGTAAAATTATTGACAATTATATTTTTTAAGGATTGGCTATATCATTGTGTTAGCGTTGTTTACCTATGGGGGAGCGGTCGATCCAAGCAATGACGTTCTGGATATAGGGATTGTTTTCGTGATGGAAGAGGAAATTTTACTTACAGGGGACAAATGGATTCTGACGACTGACATCGACTTGGAAGAATATCGGCGAGCCTTGGACAATTTCAGTGATCTACTAAGCAACATCACAAGAATCGACACTGATTTTGGCGAAGACCTCGAGCCTACACTGATCTACAGTCTCCATGAAATTGTGAATAAAGAGACAAATATTATAATGAACGATGTCGCGAACTTAAAATTGAAATTGCATAACATAATTAAAACAGTTGCACCATATGGAAACTCACGTACGAAGCGTGGATTGATAAATTTGGGTGGACGTGTCTTAAATTTCATGTTCGGAACACTTGATAGTAGTGATTTAGATTCGATAAATGATAAAATCGGAAATTTATCTGCCACTTCTGATGGTATTATTAATGTTGTAAACGAACAAGTTACGATTGTAAAGAATTTGAACGACAATAACAAAATTATCAATGATAAAGTAGAGAAAATGAAAACGGTTGTTCAGAAGTTAAATACAAAAATTGCATATTTGCTCGAAGAAGCATTAGTTAAAACTGAGCACACATTAGAAACAAAATTGTTAAACTCAATAAATTTAAATTCAGCCTTCCGTACCGTAGAGTACATTTTAAATGACATAAAAGAAAGTGTGTCTGAACTGGCAAATGCATTAGAAACAACTGCGTTAAACAAACTTAGCCCAGTATTTATCAATCCAACGCTACTACTAAAGGCTCTTAAAGCAATACAAAATAATCTTCCAGCTGGATTATCTCTGATGACGAATTCTTTCGACACAGATATATACCTTTACTACGATGTCGCTGTAGTGCGAGCCGCGTATTTTCGAAATGTACTAAGAATTTTTGTTGAAATACCACTCAAAGCACCGGGTTGCTATTTTACTTTGTATAGGGCACTTCCATTACCATATGAAATGGAAACCGCAACGACGAAATTATTTGTTATGCCTGAATTTTCTTATTTTGCTATTTCTGGTGACGGACAATATTATTTAGAATTGAATACGGATGATTTGATAAAGTGTCGTGATGGTATTGTAAGAGTATGTCCTCCTTCGAAACCGGTACGAAAGATTACGGACGTTTCGTGTCTTTCTGCGCTCTATACCGGAGATACGGAGCAAGCCTCTTTACTTTGTAAATATATTGTTATTCAGGGAAACAAATCCGTTTTATATCGAGCGCTGAATAGCAACTCTTGGATATACAGCGTTCATAAAGACCTATTAACTTATAACTGTCCAGATAAATTAAATAAAAATAAATTCAATGTAACTTCAAGAACGATATCGGAAACGGGTATCATAAACATACCGGCCTCGTGTATCGTTTACGGTCCGAATTATTTACTAATGCCGCACACAACAACAACGACAACAATTACATCACAGAGTAGGAACATAGTTATACCACCGATTAGCGAGGGTATCCACGAAACGATTAATTTTAAAAATGGAAATACTACGAAAGAGGAAGTTAAAAACGATCGACGCGAAATCATTGAAAGAGGGAATCCCCATAGACTCATGGCATCAGCATATACAGGAATTAAGACAACAAAAGTTTAGAAATACGATAAAACATTATAGTTTCGGATCTTTCATTTTTATTGCCGTAATAATAGTTGTAGGAGTAGCAATCTATAAAGGCATGTCTAAACGCAAAAATTCTCCTGTGATACGTTATGTGCCACAAGCCACAGAAGAAAATATCGAGCTTCCGGTTTTACTAATAAATGAGAATCCGCCCAAAGTAAAATCACGGTCTAAGTTAGAGACTTTTTAAGCATCACCGTCAGATGCAATATATATAGAATTATTACCGTAATTTGGATGCCAGGGTCACTAGGATGAAAGGCTTAGGAATTTGGCGCTCCTATCCGACTGGTAGTCAACCGAAGTTTTAGGTTGTTAGAATCACGTTTTTGATTCAGTCAATAAGGAAAATAATCTAAACCCGCGGTGATTAGTAATATAAAATAGAAAGGAAGTTAATTAGAAAATAAGCAAACTAGAAATTAGTATGTATAGGAAAAAGCGAGACCTGTGTAAAAGCAAAAACAAAAATGTTCAAATTTTATCTTTGTGGAGTTCCTTCAGAGCAGTTAACTGTGTTAAGACGTCGATATTGCCAAGTCCAATTGTTGTTTTAGCTTCGACTGCAGAAGATCCCATGGAACACTCGAGTCAGGAATACATCTTTCAAAGGCACTTCAACCACCTTGGATTTTAAGCTTCAGCGTAAGCAAGCAGAGGAGAAACGGACCTTTCCTAATGTACGAATCGATCAAGGATCTCGATTCGTGTGACCGTGTTGTCACAGTTTTGTGCAGGCTGCATAAATGCACGGCAGAGGCGAGCCAGATCGTCGGGATTTTTGCGTGTATCGCAAGGCAGAGGCGAGCCAGATCGTCGGATTTTTGCGTGTATCGCAAGGCAGAGGCGAGCCAGATCGTCGGATTTTTACGTGTATCGCAGGGCAGAGGCGAGCCAGATCGTCGGATTCAACGGCAACTGAGTGGTGGATCGTTTAGCAGATGGAAGTGGGTTACACTACCTGATAGGTGACAATACGTTCATCAGCACCTTAACGTGGAAAACGGAAGTACCAACAACATGCAAAGGAAGAAAGTTAGTGTAGAAACGTCACAATCCACATTGGGATTGTGAGTTATATCGAAGGTGGGAGGGGTTGTAGCAGTCGGGCTGACCAGCAATTGTTCTTACACGATATCACGTTTTAATTTTAGGTTTATATAATGTTTTAAGCCGGGTAGTAGTTCTGAGTTTTCAGAATTACTATCCGACCGAATGTTTTTCAAACGGACGTTGCATTGGTCATTGTTGCGACAACGTACAAAGAGTCCCTTACCTGATAAGAGAAAGTTAGTTGTTTAACGATGTTTTTTAGAATTTCTTGAGTTTTTGGGTGGGTTTAGGGAGTCGGCGTAATGTCTAGCAACTGACCAATGCAACAAAATTGCAATTGCAAAAGCTCTCGATTCGGCGTTGACTTTTTGGTTGGTACACACTAGTTACTATATGTTGTATAGCTGTACTAAAGTTAATTTAATAGAGACAGTGTTTAAAACCATGTAAGTAGAAGCCTAAAGTGTACATGTGAACAGAACGGCCATTTATAATATATTTCATTCATTGTACGTTATTCGTTTCATTTTTCAATATATATATATTTCATATCTCGCAAGAACTGATTCTGTATTTACTGATCCACCACGTGTCAATCCTAGACTTGTGCCTCAAATACACGCTACCTAAATTAAATGTTACGCTACTGGCCACGCTGCTATAATATATATATATATATATATATATATATATATATATATATATATATATATATATATATATATATATATATGTATATATATATATATATATATATATATATATATATATATATATATATATATATATATATATATATATATATATATATATATATATATATATATATATATATATATATATATACCTATGCCAATATTAAATGTAAACGTAAAAATTGTTCTTACGCGAGGCAATGTTTTTCAAAATTACAAGATTCCATATTATGAAATATTAGATACACCAATATGTGAAAATCTTCATTTCATCACGATAATGGATATTTCGAAATTTTCAATGTACTCAAAAAAATTGAAGAAGCATTAAATAATTTAAAGATCCCAATTTGTTTACAGACTTTCATGAATGAAAAACGAGCTGTAACTTATCTATAGTATAGAAACAAGGAACAGCGAAATGTTATGGATATTTTAGTGGAAAATAGCAATATCTCTATATAGAAGCCCAGAAACGCTTTTCTTTAATACATACTATTCCATCAACTAGGGTAAATCGACCAGTAATAGAACAGTTAAGAAAATTCTCTACTTTTTTGAGGATTAAAAAAAATATGGTTAATATATTTATATAATAATTGAAATTTTTTAAAATTTATGTGTTTTATAAAATTTAAAAAAAAATTGTTTATTGATGTTTTGAGTGATTTTGGTCACAATTTATAATTTGATGTTAAAATATCAGTAATAGAACGGTGGCTGCCTTTAATAGAACAGTTCTTTCTGTTAATAGAACGGCAAATTATATTTTTTGTTAAATGAACTAGGTAAATCAATAAATAAATAAGTTCTATTATAAATTTATTTTTTATTTAATATAGTTTATAAATTTATATATTTTAGCTTGGATTTCCTAAAATTTAGGTATATATTTATAAAAAACCACTTGCAGTAACTTTATTTTCTAAATTTTTAAATTACAGAGCTACTATACCTATCTAAAGCTAAATTTAATATTTATAAAGTTCTAAATTATAAATGTAGACAGCAATATTATTTTTTGTCTATAATGCAAATGATATTTTAATTAAATAATCATTTTTAATCGAAATATTAAAATTACTTATAAATAGGTATTACATTTACACAATTTTTAATACTTGTCTTGCATTCAAATTTTATGAACAATGAAAAATTTAAATCTTTTCTTGTTTTATATTTTTAGATAAGAATACTTTTCATCTTGTAATTTTTTGTTGTTCAGATAAAAGTATTTTTTCAAGAGTACAGGGTGGGGCAAAACAACCTCCCTAGTTTTGCAAGTGAATTAAAGAAAAAGGAGTCGAGATACAAAAAATTTATTTCAATAAAATAAAGTAGTTACATGAACAGTTTTATCTTATGTAGTTTTAAAAATCATATCGGCCAAGTGTTGTCCTACATTGTCTACACACTGCTGCAAGCGACTTCTGAAGTTTCGCATAACCCTTTCAAGCATTTCTTCAGGTATACGGCGAATTTCCGTGCGGATTGCCTCCTGTAGGGTTTGCAGGTTCCTCGGTCGATGTTTATAAACTTCTGCTTTGAGATAACCCCACAGAAAAAAGTCGCACGGGTTCAAATCTGGAGATCGCGCGGGCCACGGAATATCACCTCTCAGGGAGACGAAGCGCGCGGGGAACATTTCCTTCAAAACCAGCATTGATGCCCGCGCTGTGTGGGCTGTGGCCCCGTTCTGCTGAAACCAGACATTCTCGAGACCAAGTTCTTCAAGAGCAGGGGCAAAAAAAATCTGGAGCATGTTTACATAGCGCCCAAAATTGACGGGAAACTGCCCGATTTCTTTCCTCAAAAAAGTAAGGCCCGATAATCCCTATTCGGGAAACTGCGCACCAGACTGTGACACAATCACTATGCAGAGGCTTCTCGTGGATCACCCTCGGATTGTTTTCGCACCAATATCGAAAATTTTGTTTATTTACACCGCCAGAAAGATGGAAATGTGCTGGGCGGCGATTACAGACTCCTTTTCGCGTATGTATGCTTCCACGGCAAAAGCGCGCTGCTCGTTCGTCCACATTGTGTTTACGACTGAATCGCAAACGCAAACGGAATATCTTCCTGCCGCCATTCACGCCATTCCTACCCTTTTACGACATCTGCTCGCTTCACAATTCTCTGTTGAAACTAGGGAGGTTGTTTTGCCTCACCCTGTATAAGAGGTTTTGGTTATAATTCTTGATTTTTCACACTTCCTTTTACCCTTTTTACTAACGGTGTCATTTTTTTGCCAGTTTTCACTAAAATTAAAATAATTTATTCAAATGAATACAAAAATAAAGTAAAGAGGTTATGTTTTCGATTTTTATTTTTTATGAGATAAACGATTTCAGTGTACGTATAATGTAAATAATATATTAACTGATACATACTTTTTAAAGAATTATTTATCTGTAGTTAAAATTTGTTCTTGTTATAAAAAATATGTAAAAACATTAATATTCTAACCTCACTTGATTACTGTCAGAGGGTCTCTGCCAGGCCCGTCCGACTCTACCACAATTCTATTGTTGACGAGATTTGCTCGCTAACTAGAAAATTGTAGATGGCTCTGACAACCAATAGTGACCGAAAAGCGAAAACATAACCTAATTAGACCTATTCTTTTGGTTCTTTAGCTTAATTACGTCATATTTGAAATGCCCCATTGTTGTACCGCGATCGGGTTTTAAATGATTTAATTTCTTCAAAAAAACCGCGAAGAGTTCAAATTAAAAATAATGTCTAAAATTATTTTTATTTTTCTAAAAGTACGTTTAGAGCGTAATTGTGTATTCTTAAATGCAGATCAAAAAAAAAATTACATAAAACAAAATTGGCAAAACATTGCATAAATGAAATATATAAGAAATAATTTTATGTGTATTGCTTTTTACCCCTATGATTTCCCACTACAAATACCACTAAAATTTATATTTTTACTTTAAAGTTAAATTAATTTGATTTTACGTTAAATGGTTATTGCGTCATTCAATTTAAAATAAATAAATATTATCCTTCAAAATTTTTGGAAATACAAATAACAAAACTATAATGCAACTATATTTAGATATTGTGGCGTTAAAATATTCGTACCGGTTGGGCCATGAACATCATGACAAGCACTACTGTTTGTCAGTGCCATCTACAACTTTCCAGTCACTATTAGAAGTGTCAAAAGCTTGAGTCGGAGGGGCCTGGTCTCTGCTTACTGTTCTATTTATAACAGCGGGTGCTCAATAGAAAAACGCTGTACGCATAAAGTGATCTATGATTAGCGCGCTCTTTAAAATTTTAGTTCAATACTAGAACACGTGTTTTTAGAATTAAAAAAGTCATTATTAAACATATGAAATGTTTCGATAAAATATTCATGTAGTTTATTCAACCAGGTAAATATAAAAAAATATGTTTGTCTAGTAAATATGATTGTAATTGCTTAAGGGGACATTAAAGGTCGTAGGCCTGAAAAGTGGGTCAACTTTGGGAATTTTTTATGAAAGAACTAAAATCAGTAGAGTCATGCAGTTTTGCGGGTTGAATTTATCTATCTTTCTTCTATTATTGACCATTTATTCGACAATATGTTATGACAAACATGGCCGCGTCGGCGGCCATCCTGACACCGCGCACGCGAAACATATGCCCACTGTGTCGGGCCCCGGGCCCCATCTGGTCATCTAAACCAAAAAACGCACATTGGTCAGTAAACTATAATAGATTTGCTGGATCCTGAACTAAAAATTTTTTTGTAATTGTAATTTACAGCAACATTGCGACGGTGTGAAAAAAAGTGATGACATTTCCATTGCTTTTTCGAGATTAAAACGTGATAAAAAATAGTAAATTTTAACAATAATTGAATGAAAATAGGTTCAGGATCCAGTAAATTTTGTCTAGTTTTCAGCCAAATTCGTTTCAAGTCAATTGGTTGAGTCTTTTGACCGCAATCGACGACACAGTAAAAAAAAAAGTAGTTCCGAGAATAACACGTTTAAAGTTTTCGCAATGGTTCCGACTGTAATAATAATTTTTCCGTTTCACCATTGTGGACGAAAATATTCCTTAATATGTTGTGACACTATATTAACTTGATTTTGTTATCAAATTGCAATAATGAGAGTCCACAAATCCAATATGGCGGATGATGTGAAAAAAGCATTTCCCAATGATCATGAAATTGAACATATAAGCGTGTTGCGAAGTTGTAAAACTTTCCGGATCGCATAGGTCTTTCGGCCACTGATTCTACATGAATGTAGCTTAGTAAAAATGCAAAATAAAAAAAATCGAAGTTTTCAATGTTGCAACCTGTAATGTCCCCTTAAGCTATAGTAACCGTAAACTAACTAAAAATGGCTGTGAAAAGTACAATTTTAATATCGCTAAACAATATTCGTTTTTTTTTTTAATTAATAATTTTAAAAAGGACGTGAAAAACGTTTTTTCTTGTTTAAAACTTTATATAAATATTTAAATCTTTGTTATACCTACGCATTTGCACAATTTTAAACGTATACAACCAAGTTTTTGATACCTGTTCTATGACTAGCGTCGTTCCATTACTGGTCTACTTACCCTAGTGTTTCGCTTGAGCAAAGTTTTTCTTGTTTAAGAAGGATTAAAATCTACTAACGTAATACTATGAATAAAGAGAGGCTTACAAATTTATCAAAGATTTCTTTTGAAAAGAATTCACATACATATTTTGGGTATTTGATATTTAATATTTTTATTTTTAAATCATTGCTTCACCCACCTTCGGAGTCACGAGCCGCCACTGATATTAATTCGCTTTATATACCAAATTTTATTAAATTCTTAACGGTAAAGTATAACCTGGTCCCTCGTGAGTTACCTACAATCACCGTATAACAGTAAATTATGCGAGTTTTAACTGTTTTGATGCATAATTAACAAACTGTTAAAATTATTGCTACTTATTAATGGTAATGAGTTGACAATACTATTTAGTTTAATGTTGCATTCCAAGTATGGTTTTTCTTTATATGACATTTGCGCTGGCGAATGACAATCTGCACAGCCCGTTCGTTTAATACAAAACTGCACAGCTTGCACAAAGACCACGTGATATTGCACTGCACAGAATAACCGAACGCACCTTGAATTTTCTTGAAGTATGGCGGGAAATTCAAAAGATATCCTGTTTAGAAAACTGATAGTTAAAAAAGAATTTTTTATTTAAAATATAAGATATTTATAAAAGCGTTGATATCTGCAAAGTAGAATATCATAAAAGTAAATATTTTTTTAATGACACTATTTCAATCTATACATTATATACATTATATACAGAATTATAAATATTTATTATTAGGAAAAAATATAACCCTAAAAAAAACCAGGGTTCGTATGCTCAATTATACAACGCTTACAATATATTTTTACAGCTCGATATCCCTCAAGAGATATTTGACAATCTTGAATATTCAGCTGTTGTAATCCACGACAATAGTATGCAATACATTGCACGCCTCTGTCCGTCACTAAATCACAATTTCTTAAACTTAACTTTTTAATATTAGGACAGCTTTCAGCTAATGCCCGTAAACCAGCATCACTAACATCACATTTACCTATATCAAGTGCTCGTAATCGAGTACAGGAACGGGCTAATACAGTTATAGCATCATCAGAAACAGCTTCGCATCCTCGAGCATTTAAATATCTTAGCTTGTAACAGCGACGGGCGATCACTTTTAATCCAGCATCACTAACTTGATCACATTTCGCGACAGACAGGTAACGTAATGTGGCACCCAATTTCGCAAGCTCATACAGACCGAAATCAGTCACTTTTGAACAGTCACTCACACTCAGCTCTCGTAATCCTGAGCAAAAACTCGGTACATGTTTCAAACCAGCATCTGAAAAAATTTAAATAAATGAAACAAATAATATATTTGTAAATAAAAGTGATGCACCATCAACGTCACATCAGAAAATGTTTGAATGCAATGTAACTCGTAACATTCTTATTAACATTTTATATGTATTACATATATATATATATATATATATATATATATATATATATATATATATATATATATATATATATATATATATATATATATATACATATATATATATTTTTTTTATTATTATATTTATATAATAGCGGATCGGCTACCAGGGCCATTGCCGCTCAAATTTTCTATAGTAAAAAATAACAATTCATAGAAAAGTTAGAAAAAAAAAAGAATAAAATAAATAAGTAATAATAGTTATAATAACAAATAAACAGACATACACCTGTTTGTATGTGCGGAATCGAGTAACGGACATTTAAGAAAATTACAGTATAAATATATATTTGACAAACGCGATTCAATCTTGTATCCCAAAACGCAACCACCTGGTTGCTGTGTTCTTCAATCTAGAAAAAGCGTTCGACACGACCTAGAGATATGGTATTCTACGAAAATTGCACAACTGAGGTTTACAAGGCCATCTGCCTCAATTTATAGAGAATTTTCATTGTAGCCTTTCATTTAGAGTCCGAGTTGGAGAAATTCTCTCTTCTTTACGACCGTTGCAAAACGGTAGTCCTCAAGGCTCTTCCATAAGTGTAATTTTATTCTTGATTGCAATCAATGACATCGTTTCTAACATCCCCAATACCGTTGATTATTGCCTTTATGTCGACGACCTCACTCTTTTCACTTCATTACAATCTCTCGCTCTCTGTCAGAAGCGACTACAGCAGGCAGTTGACACTGTTTCAGTGGCTGCATCCGACCGTGATTTCCGTTTCTCTACGGAAAAGACATGTGCTATCGATTTTGTCGACTATGCAAAGCACACTACTGTCCAGTTGTGACTCTTTACAACAGACCAGTGCGGATTCTAGATGAGGTGAAGTTTTTGGGTATAATACTCGATAGACGATTCTTGTTGTTGAAACACATCGACACTGTTTCTGCGCTGTGCCGAATGTCATTGAATGCAATCAAGTGTATTGCCTCCACAAAATGGGGAGCCGAAAGGGACTCTTTGCTGCGTCTATACACCAGTTTGGTTCGATCCAGGATAGACTACGGTGCCATCATTGTATATACGGCTAGTTCCCATCACTTGAAGAAGCTAGACAGTGTGCACAATGTTGGTATTCGAACTGTCACCGGTGCGTTTAGGACTACACCAATTCCAAACCTTCACTGTGAAGCCGGTGTTCCGCCACTTCACATAAGGTACACGAAACTAGGTATGAGGTACGTGTGCAAAATTCAAACGCTCACGCAGCAAATAAACCACGCTATTTTCTTCAACAATCCAGACTTGAATCAACTATACATTAACAGAGCAACTTCTCTCTATGCACTTGCACTAAAGCTTGTTAAAGGTTGTTAAATACCATCCTTAACAACCAAGGGTTTGTTATATGTCGCAACTAGTAAACCTAGGGCTTACCAGCATGCCAAAAGATTCCACTCCTAATGCCATATACTTGGTTGTATTCTTCATTCAGTCCACAGACTTTCAACACACATAAACTGATGGCTCCAAGCCAGACTCTGGGTCTGGCTGTGCTTTTGTGACTGACGGCGTACCCCAATCGTTCACACTGTCATCCATATGCTGGGTGTGTGCCGCAGAGTTATATGGCATCCTCTACTCTCTGCGACACTCCCGTCAATCTATCGATGAGCGACGTCACCTGATTGTCAGCACTGATTCTCTAAGTGCCATTGCTACGTTCCCCGCTTGGAACGATCCCGGACAAGACCGGTTGAACCGTAGCTTGTTACAGTGGGGTCGGGGGGGTCTCGGATTAACTATTGTAGTGGGTGCTAGCCGACCTATTGCCAAGGCGATTCAAAACATAAGTTGGTTTGTCGACAAACCTAATTCGGGATTAAGGACCAATAGCATGGGTTCCCTAGTTAATTAGGCAGTAGTCCGATACCAGTATAAATAATATAATTTAAATGAATCAGGTACAATTTAATTACAATAGGGTGAAGCCTAGAAAAAGAGAACCTGAAAAAGTTACCCGCGTAGTGGGCAGTTTCCGCTGACAGGTAACAGGCTCTCGCCAGACCGGCTTAAAAATAATACCCGCGAAGCGAAGCGCTATACAGCGACACGACGTACCCGATAGGTCGACTTATATTAAGTCCGGAACAGGATGCCCTGCAACCGCTTGGCGTTGAGCTGTACCCGTAAGGCGACTAAATCAGCGTGTAGTTTGATCAGATTGTACAGTGAATTATAATAACGTAATAATGATAATATTAACCAATACACAGTTGAAGGACCGAGTAACAACCTAAATAATAATGACAGCTGTGCCATTATCAAAAACCATAAGAAGAAACAATAAAAATAGCAATAAAATTAAACAAAATATTAGACTTGGCTTATTTGGCAGTGGTGGGAGAGCGATACGCGGACCAACAGCTGGCGCGTCTCGTCTGCTGCGCTGCGAGGTTTGATTCGGCGAAAGACTTCGTTCTTCGTCTTGACCTGGAGCCGTCGGGCGATAGATTGGGGACGGAGCTCACTTCAGAACGGCGTTCCGCGGTGTACGTATGGAAAACAATTCACCATGCGGCGAACCGGTGAAACTCTAGCCGAACACCAGCCAACGTGGTTTCCACGTGCGGACGATGTCCCAGATGCCAAGCGTCAGAGAAGAACTGACGTATAAGTTCCCAAACTAATATAAGAGGTATACAGCGAGGTGAAAGCCTGGAAATAGAATTGCTAACCTTAAAACCCGCCTTGAACTCAACGCGAACGTGATGGCGGCTTATCACAAAATGGCGACCACGCTCAACACGAATTTGAGAACCCTGACTAGGGTGTGATAATGACTAAATTTGGTTACCTTCGATGTTGAGTGACTTTTCGAGGTTTGACGAGATGATCTCCAGTTAATCCAGGCTGAGCCTGCGGAATATAAATTCCACGTTCGCGAATATCACAAATTCCAAACGTATAGTTCACTGGATCTCCACAAGTTTCACTAAGAGACACTATTAACACTAATTAGGTCCACTACGAAATTCGCGGTCTCAGAGAACGTTTATCTTTCACAAAAAACGGTTTCATCTGCCATCTTTAGAGTCAAAACCAGGAATTGCACGTTTGTTGCGAGATTTTGCAGCATTGGTTTCTTGCGTATCCCGAATTTCAATGGCCATACACCCATGTAACTTTGGCTACTGACCAATTGGGGCCATACACCAAATTGAAAACCTAATACTATTTTGGATATCAGTAGCAGATTCTTCTCCGTTCATACTGTTCTGGAAACCGCTAGATTGCGGGAACTAGAGCGAGATGTCGTCTTTATGTGGATAGCCGGACATGTTGGGATACCCGGATATTACTGTG